>JAJQXH010000044.1:435000-500000 GCA_022343465.1 Oscheius sp. G VE-2021 | reverse complement strand
GCAGTAACAAAGAAAATACTGAAAGATTGATGTGAACCGACAACCGAATAAAACATGCGTGCGCGCGAAAATGTAGTACGCAATGTTACGCGTCTGACTTGAGCTCGTGAAAGCGCAATGTTATTGTTTTTTCAGCGTTTAAAAAGCTTTTTCGGCGTTTTTTTTTAAAAATTTTCGCTTTTAGGTTTCAAAACTATTTTCATTTTCTATCCGCCTCTGTTTCGCTGAAGTCATGAAGCTCTGCCGTTTTAACGATCTTCCTTTCGGGATTACTATCGCCATTTTGACCAAAGTAAGCCATTTTCTTTTCTATTTGTTTTATTATTTTTTTTATAATTAATCGGCTTTTTCAGGTTAACCCAAAAACATTGGTTAATTTTCGCAAGACTTCTAAACAACTCGACAGTTTCGTGGAAACCCATCGCTTTAAAATACGCTGTTACATTGAAAACCCTGTCATATTTAAAGTAAATTACGAAAATAATTCAATCTCCAAGGTTGGGTTTCACAATACAAGTTCTAACGTCTTTATAGGAATTACTAGAAGTTGAGGGTGAGAAAAGAATATTAACAAAGCCATTTGAGCAACTGTCCGCGTTCAGAATTGAAAGAATCACTTTGGTTGGTTAAATTTTTCTAATAGACATAATTCCTGTTTAGTATGTTAAACACCGGATGTATAATAAAGATGAAATTCAAAAAAGGACAGAAGAAGTATGGAGAAAGGAGATCAAGCCGTTATTGATTCAGCTAAGACTGAATTATGTCGACACACTGGCTGTCTGCCAATTTCATTTACGTGGAGAACTTCTTTCTATGGTTGACTGTGTTAAATTCATTAATTTTGATGAGCCAATTACGTTGGAGGAATACAATTCATGGCCAAATAGGGCGAGTTAGAGAGAGAGAGAGAGAGAAACTAGACGAAAGAGAAATATAGTGATATTCTTTTCTGCGTCGTTAACCCCTTGTCTTACCTCTGCGTCTTTAACCAATTGTCCCTCCCCTGCGTCTCTAACCACATGCTCCTACTCTGCGTCTTTAACCAACACTCCGCCCTCTGCGTCTCTAACCAATTGCCCCTCCCCTGCGTCTCTAACCACATGTTCCTACTCTGCGTCTTTAACCAACACTCCGCCCTCTGCGTCTCCAACCAATTGCCCCTCCCCTGCGTCTCTAACCACCTGTTCCTACTCTGCGTCTTTAACCACATGTTCCTACTCTGCGTCTTTAACATATGTCTTACCTCTGCGTCTCTAACCAATTGTCCGTCCTCTGCGTCACTAACTGTCTCTCCCCTTTTCGTCTCGAATTGTCGCTCTCCTCTGAGTGATGTGTGTGTGTGTGTGTGTGTGTGTGTGTGTGTGTGTGTGACAGAGAGAGAGAGAGAGAGAGAGACAGACACAGTGACAGAGAGTGTGTGTACATACTTTAGGATCACATTGAAATCCACTCCCTCCACCAGTTTCAAGAAGTCCCAGGCAACCTAACTCTTCTCACCAGGCAACTCCGAAAAGCCATGTTCTCTTTTCCCGACCCCTTCTTCTTTCGTCACATTTCCCTTCAACAGATCGGTACTACTGTAAGAGAGTTTTTAATGGTAGGTAATGAGTTTACCTAACAGTAATATCTTCAGGAGATCCACAAGAGTCGCATTGCACGCGGAAAACTGGAATATTTTAAACTTAACCATTTTTCTTTCGCACCAGAAAGTGATATCTACAAGTTGGCGGGAGTTACTGAAATTTGGAGGGGAGCCAATTTGGATTTGTCCGATCCTTACCGAATTCCCGACCGCAACCAAATTGCAATCTATCAAATGGAAATTGACGATGGAATTGCTATGATTGTGAATGAGCAGGTGAGTTTTCGTTTCCAACAAACAACCCAGCTTTCTCGTCGAGAGACTGTTTCTTTTTTATTTTAAATTCATTTTTAATGTTAAAAATTAAAGTTAACATTGATTTTTCAGATGGCATTTGAGGTGCACATTGTGCCAAGAGCCGATTTTCGGAAGACCATGTTCCACATCGCCTTTCCTTTGATGTTCAGCAAGGCCCCTTTGGATTTCTCTCTCGGTTATGAAGATTTCATGGAGGCTGAGACCCATCAGGAGGCAATTACTCACTTTTATGAAAGATATGCTTTAATTTTCACTGCTTGATAGGAACAAGGGAAGGCGTGCACAGGCACACAGACACATGCATACACTCTCTCTATCTCTATATTCTCTCCCGCTTCCTCCTCTCTCTCCCTACAATTTCTCATTTTCCAAGGTTGTAATTTCTTATTGATGTTATCGTGTATCAATTGCTTTTTAATGTTTAACATTAAATAAAGTGTTTTGCCTTTTTTGTGTTATTTTTGTGTTTTAAATCAAATCCGGCGGGGTTCTTACGACCCGGGCCCGTATCTGGTTTAGTTGCCAGAAAGGGGTCTGAGCGATTTTTGGTTGCCAAAAAGCCTTCACTTGAAACTCAATGGTTTTTATGGTGCCGACAATGTAGGTGATGTGGGTCTGATCGTCTCGATTGCACTAATCTGGGTCAATCAATATGCACAAAAACAGAATAAATGGGTCAACTGGAACGCGGAGCCAACGCCTGCTCTTCCTTTTCTGTATTATTATGCTCTCTCTCTGTCTCTTTCTCCTTATAAAAAATCCTGCGCAGTTTTATTTTTAAATTTTCAGCGTTTTAAATATATAAAAAAGCGAAATATTTAATTTCGCCGCTTTGAGGTTCTTCCTAATACTCCTTTATCTGTCTAGCTAAGGCAATGGTCCACTTCCCTTTCAACGACATTCCATTTGGAATTAATATATTAATTTTTTCCAAGGCAAGTACTTGTTATTATTGATTTTTTAACCTTAATCTGATATTTCAGGTTACTCCAGTAACATTAGTCAACCTACGCAAAACTTCTCACCAAATCGACGATTTCGTGGAATTGCATCGTTTCAAAATACACTGTTATTTTCAAAAGCCTATCGTCATCTCAGTTAAAAATAAATCTGAAACAGTCTTGCAGGTTACTTTTTAAAATATTAATTTTAAATATTTTTTACAGGAAAGACTGCATGTTCGATGTTTGAAAATTGAATTAACTAATCCTTATGAACAACTATCCGCATTCAAATTGAAAACCGTTGCTTTGGTATGTTTATAATTGAGAAAAAAAGAAATGTATGTTCAGTATGTTAATATCAAGAATAATGACCAGGATTATGTCAAAAGGAAGGCCGAAGAAATGTGGAGGAACGAGACCAAGCCGTTATTGATTCGACTGAAACTAGCTTTTGTCAATACCTTGTATTTGGGTGGTTTCCATTTACGTGGAGAATTGATTAGTATGATGGACTGCGCTAATTTTATTGATTTGGGCAAGAGTGAGTGAGTGAGTTACTGCGTGCTTACGAACGTGCATGAGTGAGGGAGCGAGTGTAGACGTTAGTGAGTGAGTGAGTAAGTAAGTTTGATACCCCCTTGTAATTGATATGATCTTCCTTGATTATTTTCCTATTTGTTTTTAATCCCCTTTTTCCTTCACATAATGAATTTGTAGGAATTGTAAATTCAATTTGTGTTATTCTCTGAAATAAAGTGATTATTTGTGTTATTTCCAATTACCATCTCCAGATCAATTTTTTCCCTGGGCCCCAGGGCGGGTTCTTTTGAATTTCTTGGCCACGGCCGGGCAAAGATCGGAGATTCGGATCCTCAAACCAGAACTTTTGTGTTCCCTTATAACGGTCCGTCAAAAAATATAACGGTCCGTCAAAAAATCTGACGGTCCGTCAAACAATTCGAAAATTTCCAAAAATATGGACTTTGGAATCTTGGAAAATCTAACGGTCCTTTTGTACCAATTTTTCAGTTTTTTCTCAGTTTTTCAGGGCAAGTCTTTTTTCTTATTTTTCGACGCTTTCACCTTTTCACAGTCTTTTTTCGTTCTTTGGTTTTTTGCTCTTTTCCTCGTGGTTTTCACCGGGGACCACTCTGTTTTCGCACTGGCTGCCCACTCTTTTCTTGTTTACTCCCTCTCCCTCGCTCCACTAACAAAATGATCGATTTTAATTTTTGCTTGCAGTCTTGGCGAGATTACTCTTTGTCTATCGACCACCTACAACCGAATGGATCAACCCCGCGGGTCGACACATTCGTCAACCTATATGTTCTGCCCACGAGAAAATAGAAGAAGCGTAGGAAGCTTCTCCAAAATGTATGTTTTACAGTCCTCTAATGTTGACTTTATCATTGCAGGGGCATCGAGGCAGGCCCATCTTTGTGGATATCTCCAGTAACCCACAGGGACCATCATTGGTGCCGGCCAAATGTGTCCTTGTCACCGTTCCACTGAAAAACATTCGGTAATCTTAAATCAACAGATGTAATATAAACTGTGTGTTTCAGACTTGGAATGTAATTCGGCTTCCCTCCCTGCTCTTCAAGATCTTCGCCACCTCTGCAATATCTGCCGAAACCTTGATTTTGTGAAATAAAATGTTATTGCAATGCAGCCTTATTTGTATCGAGTGGTTCGAATGGAGCGAAGGAGAGGGAAGTAAACAAGAAAAGAGTGGGCATCCAGTGCGAAAACAGAGTGGTCCCCGGTAAAAACAACCAGGAAAAGAGCAAAAAACCAAAGAACGAAAAAAAGAGTGAACAAACATGAAAAGGTGAAAGCGTCGAAAAATAAGAAAAAAGACTTTCCTCTGAAAAACTGAGAAAAAAAACTGAAAAATTGAAACATTGGTACAAAAGGACCTTTAGTTTTTCCAAGATTCCAAAGTCAATATTTTTGGAAATTTTCGAATTTTTTGACGGACCGTTATATTTTGAAAGGATCGCTATAAATTCTGACGGACCGTTACATTTCCTAAGGACCGTAAAAGCAGACAAAAACCTCATTTTAAACTAGAAAATTAGAAATAACGTTAAAAAGTCTAACTATTCCGGCCCGCGGTTTCCTGGCCTTTTATAACTATTCGTTACTAATCTTTCTATTCAATCAGTAGATCTTTCAATTTCGCTTCGTTTGAACAATATTATATTTGCAGAATGGTGTAAATATTTAATTTAAATTAACTGTTTTAAGTTAAATTAAAATTTCGACTCTGGCGTTTGAACGAAAATGCCATGGCGTGTGATCGAAAATATCGGGTTATTTCGAATTAGCCTTTTCTGCTAGCATCCTGGATTTTCTTTCCTGTTTTCTGTTTCTAAAAACTTCTATTATTGTGAAAAACTAAAAAGAAAACTTTAAATAAACTTAAGTAGAGCAGAAAAATTGTTAAATTTCAAAAATAAAGCAGGATTTTCAAATTTAGAAAATTAGAGTGGTTTTACAGCTTTTTTTATTTTGACTCATGATTAGCTTCTTAAAAATTTAAATAATTTTATTATTTACAAAAATTGAGGTAAAAGTGCGCTTTCTATTTAAAATCCAATTTTAAAATTTAAATTCTTTTTCATCTTTTACAATTTTTATAGTTGTTGCCAATCCTAGTTCTCGGAAAAATTCTAATTTGTGCCAAAATTATGATGTCAAAGTTAGAATTTCTAACTTCGACATCATAATTTTGGCACGAATTAGCATTTTTCCAAGTACTAGGTTTGGCGAGAGGTATACGTGCTCTACTACTTTTATTTTACGTACTTTACGTACTGTATTTATTTTAATTATCATTTTAATTATTAGTAAAATTACTCCACTGTTTCAGAAATGTCGGAATCATCAGATTCGACTGTCTCTCTTCCTTCGTCTTCGGATTCTGAGGACGAGAGAAAAGACAGGCGCATCACTCCTCCGAGGTATTCATTTTTATATTTTATTTATTTATTAAGTTTAATTTAAATATACCAATTTAAAAAGTGTAAAAATTCATATATTTGGCCATAACTTTGGCGGGAAGTTTAAATTTTGGAAAATTTCGGCTTTAAACCGCAAAAAATTTGTATTTTACAGGGAAATCTTACATTGTTACTAAAAATAAAATTGAAGATTTTCCTGCAAAATGCAAATTCTGAATATTAATACTCGATTTTTTAGCCGTTCAATGTTAATTTCACTATTTTTGCCTAAAAATCCGCCGCCAAATTCTTAAAATAATCGATAAATGATGGAAAACCTGAATAATTTATGCTCAACATTCAAATTTAAAGAAAAAAACGGCTAAAATTATTGTTTTTGATTGCAATATTCAAATTTCAGGCGGTCTCCGGAGAAGCTGAAGTTCGACACTTCCAGCGATGAGGAGGAGGAACCGGTGCTGAATGGGCATCCCATCTCAGTCAGTTTTTTTTTATTTATTTAAAAAAATTAAATTTTAAAAATATAACTGCAAATTTTGAAATTTTATTTTAATTTTTAAAAATTTTAAAAAATCTGTTTTCAATTTTGAAATTTTATTTAATTGTTTAAAATCAATTTGCAGGCCTCTAGCAACGAGAAGACTGCGAATTCTGCGCGAAGGAGGTCGTCCAGGTGAGCCTTATGTTTTTATTTTTTTATTCGTTTTTAAAATTAAAAAAAGATAAACACTTTATTTTAAATTTAAAAAAAATACTATTTTAGGTCTCCGAATGGGAACGAGAAGCCGGAAAAGTACAGAAGGAAGTCTCCGAAGAATAGCAGTCGATCCAGGCAGGACTCCAGGGAGCGCCAGGCCAAACGCCGCAATTCTGGAAGATCGTTCGTTTTTTGGCTTCTTTTTTTGGGATTCTGGGAAAATAAGGCCGCTTTCCGCTTTTTCTGGCGACCTCAGGCCGCTTTCCGCTTTTTTCTGGCAACCTCAGGCTGCTTTCTGCTTTTTCTGGCTAACCTCAGCCGCTTTCTGCTTTTTTTGCGACCTCAGGCCGCTTACTGCTTTTTCTGGCACCCTCGGGCCGCTTTTTCCTATTTTTAAACCTTTTTTCCTAAATTTTAAACGATTTTCCCCCTAAATTTCGCGGAAAATCGTTCTAATCCCTCCATTTCAGGTCCTCGCGTGATTCCTCTCCCAAGTTGTGGTCTAAGAAGAAATCCAAGAGTTCTTCCGCCTCTCCCAGGAGGAGGTCCAGCAGCCGGTCCGAGTCCCCTCCGGCCAGACGCAGGCACTCTCCGCCCAGAAGACGCAGATCAACGTTAGTTTTTTTTAAAATTTGAATTTTACGCCATTAATGAGAGGAAAACCTCATTTTCCAACTATTTACGATGTTTTTTCAGTTCTCGCAACGGAAAGGAGTCCCCAGTTCGTCGCCGTACCCCTCCGAAGCACAAACGAATCTCGCCGCCCAGGAGATCCAGGTAAGCCGCTTTTTGGCAACCAAAGGCCGCTTGGCCTGCTTTTCAATTAAAAGCCGCTTTTTGGCAACCAAAGGCCGTTCGATCTGTTTTTTTTTCAAAATTAAAGCCGGTTTTCGGCTAAAATCCCTTTTTACTATTTTTTTGGGTGCTATATTCAAATTTTCATTGCAGATCTCGTTCTGGCGATCGCAGACGCCGTCGTTCGCCCATCAGACGTGGCAGGTCTCCGCCCGTCAGCCTCAGGAATCGGGCTCGTTCCGGCAGTCGTGGCCAGTCTCCGCCGAGGAGAAGGGAACGCAAGAGGTCAGAAAGCGGCCTGAGGTCGCCAGAAAAAGCGGCCTGAGGTTGCCAGAAAAAGTGGAAAGCCGCCTGAGGTTGCCAAAAAAGCGGAAAGCGGCCTGGGGTTGCCAGAAAAAGCGGAAAGCGGCCTGAGGTCGCCATAAAAAGCGGAAAGCGGCCTGAGGTTGCCATAAAAAGCGGAAAGAGGCCTGAGGTCGCCATAAAAAGCGGAAAGCGGCCTGAGGTTGCCGGAAAAAGTGGAAAGCGGCCTGAGGTCGCCAGAAAAAGCGGAAAGCGGCCTGAGGTTGCCGGAAAAAAACGGAAAGCGGCCCATACATTCGCTTTTTAGGTCTCATTCTGGCTCCCGGTCCGCCAGTCGTGGTCGCAGGTCGCCTTCTCCTCAACAACATCAGCATCATCGTGGCAGAGGAAGTCCCTCGAGGCTGCACAACAAGCGGAGGAGGAGGAACAGCGATGAAGAGGACACGGAGCAGACGAGGGAGGACAGGAGGATGGCTGGGTGGGTCCTCTGTTTATTTTGCAATATGCTAATTTTGCTCTTTTTAGCCGTCGCGATGCTCGAATGGAGATTCTGGACAAGGGAGTGCGCGAAGTTTGGGGAATGTCTCCCTCGCAGGAGGATATCCAGGACGTCTACGCAATGTTGCAAGAGGCGGAGGAGAAGAAGCAGGAGGACGACGAGAGAGGAGAGGAGTTGAAGAGGAACAGGAAGAAAGAGAAGAAGGAGGAGGAGCGACGGAGGAAGGCAGAGATCTCCAAGGGAAATGCAGGTTTGTGGCTCCCTGAGCCCTAGGTATTTTGGCGGGAAGTTCAAAATTTTGAACATTTTAGCTTTCAACGCCAAAAAAAGTTTTATTTTCTTTAAAATCTTCCATTTCAAACGGAAATAATTTCCATTTCAAACGGAAACAATTTCAATACGAGATGAATTGTGTGAATCAACTCAACCATTCTCTTTAGAATAACAAAATCTTTGCTAAAAAAATACTTTGAAAATCTGGCGTTTTATGAGTTCTCAGAAGAAAATATTGAATATTTTTAATTATCCTTAATAATTTAATTAAAATATTTAATTAAAACATGTTTTATAATTGATCTTTTTAAACGTTACCAGCGATTGAATTAACACAACTGTGGCGAACAGTTTTAAAAAAGAACAATTCAATTCTAACATAACTTTAATATTCTTTTCAAGTTTTTTTAAAAATCAAAGTTTAAAAAATAGTGAGATTTTTTCAAAAAGAAATATCGAGATAAACTTTGCTTCATTTTTGTTGCAATTAGTTTTTTTTTTAAACTTTGAGCGAAGTTTGTCAATTTTGAGCGTTTAAACAAGTTTAGTCATACAAAATCAGCCTGTTTAGTCATACAAAATCAGTTCAATTTTGCATATTGCACCAGTAAAATTAGTTATTACTGTTTTTTGTCCACTAACACATGGTCGTTTGACATAAGGGCCACACAAATTTGCGTTTTATGACAGAATTGTTCAAGTTTTCAATCATTTTTCGGATTTTTAAAGGATTTTGAAGACTGATTTTTAAGCAAAAAATAGTAAAATAAACATCGAAAAATAAGCAAATCGATCATTAACAATTACAATCTTTTTCATTTTCGAATAGGGTTTTTTCCACAATTCGGTTAGAATTGAATGTATCTCCCTGTGAAATGTAAAATTTCCAAGAAAATTTTTTTAACGTTAAAAACTAATATATTTAACATTTTATATCCCCCTATGCTGAAAATTTGTAAAGTCCGTTGTAAAACCAATAATTCCGCTTTTTTTCAGAAGATTCGGACGACAAGTCGGAGGATTCTGATTCTTCGGACGAGGAGAGAAGGAAGAAGAAAAAGAAGAAGGAGAAGAAGAGCAAGAAGCACAAGAAGGTAAAGAAAGAGAAGAAGGACAAAAAGAAGAAGAAGAAGGAGGAGGTATTTTGCTAACTTTCGCGGTAATTAAGGAAAAATGAATTCAGAGGAAGGAAGAGGAGAGCGAGGATGAGTGGGTGGAGGTGACGAATGAGATGAGAACGAAGGAGGCTGAACGGGACGCCAAGGAGGCGGAGGAGATGCCAGGACCGGCGATTCCGGATCATCTGCTGATGGCCAATAGCCAGATTGGAGCTAACGTCAAGGCTAAGTGGGTAAAAGCGGCCTTTGACTGCCAAAAAGCGGCCTTTGTCTGCAAAAAAGCGGCTTTTAATTGCCAAAAAGCGGTCCAGGCGTCCTTTTGTTGCCAAAAAAAAGTGGTCCCGACGGCATTTGGTTGAAAAAGCGGCTTTTTGACTCAAAATCAATCGAATCGGCTTTTCCCATGAAAAAGCGGCTCAAGCGGCCTTTGGTTGCCAAAAAGCGGCCATTACTTGCAAAAAGCGGTTGTTAATGCTAAAAGCGGAGTCCAGGCGGCCTTTGATTGCAAAAACGGTCCGGTTCCCAGAAAGCGGTCTTGAGTTGCCAAAATCTAATATTCTAAAAGCGGACCAAATGGCCTTTGGTTTAAAAAAGCGGTCGAAGCGGCCTTTGGTTGCCAAACAGCGGCTCAATCGGCAATTGGTAGTCAAAAAGCGGGTTTTTGACAGAAAAGCAATCGAATCGGCTTTTTTTCGTGAAAACGCGGCCTTTGGCTGCCAGAAAGCGGCCCAAGCGCGGCGTTTGGCTGCCAAAAAAGATAGCCCAAGCGGTCTTTGAAGATTTCCATTTAAAATGCTAATTTTTGCATTTGAAAGCTAATATCTTCAAAATTTTCGACTTGCCGCCAAAGTATTTTCCACTTTATAACTCCTACATTTGAATATTGCGTGCCTATCCATGCTAATTTCCTTCTTTTTCAGCTACGGCAAGGACATGCTTCGTGGCGAGGCTCAGGCGATGGCTGCCTACATAGCCAGGGGCGAGAGAATTCCCCGCAGAGGTAATTTTTAATTTACTTTAAAAAAAAATTTGAATTTGAATTTGAAAAGTTTTATTTTTAAATTGAAAAATTTGAATTTTAAAATGAAAAATTTGACTTTTAAATGGAAAAATCGGAATTTTGAAATCTAAAATCTCATTTTCAGGAGAAATCGGTCTGTCTTCGGGTGAAATAACGGAATACGAGAGGGCCGGCTACGTGATGTCCGGCACCCGGCACAAGGCCATGGAGGCCACGCGCATGAGGAAGGAGAACCAGGTAAGATGCTAATTTGGATTTGTTTTCTGCGACGAAAAGCGAAAATTTTGAATTTTGGCACAGAAAGCATTCTTTTGCCAAAAAGCGCCCTTTGGCTGCCAAAAAGCGGCTTTTTTCAAAGGCCGCTATTTGGTTGCCAAAAAGCGGCATATCGTTGTCGAAAAGCGGCCTTTGGTTGCCATTGCCAAAAAGCGGCTTTTGCTTTAGAAAAGCGCCTTTGGTTGCCAGAAAGCGGCCTTTGATTGCCAAAAAGCGGCTTATGAGCACTGTTTGACATGATTCAGTCTTATTTGAAAATTGCCCCTCAAATTTGCATATAACATCCCAAAATAGTGCTTTATTGTCCATTTTAAGCCAAATAGCACCTCCCACGGCGGTTTCAAATCGTACGTGTCAAACATTGCTTTTGAGTGCCAAAAAGCGGCCTTTGGTTGCCAAAAAATTAGAATATTGGCCCGGAAAACCCGATTTTCTTTGCAAAAACCGCTCTAATTCCTCTGAATTCAGGTTCTGACGGCAGAGGAGAAGCGTATGCTGGCCGGCTTCTCGCAGGAGGAGCGCAAGAAGAAAGACGACGCCGTGCTTGCCCAGTTCCGTCACCTCGTCGAATCCAAGAAGAACAATTAGCGCTGTTAGATTCCAAGTGGCCCTGGTCTTCTCTCAACCGCCGTTCCCCTCCCTTTGGCTGTCTTGTGGCAGTCACCTATTTTATCTTGCGTTGTTCTCGAGAGCCAGTCGGGCCCCTGCCGACTCCTATCTATCTCTCGGTGTCGAGTTCCGGTTGTTGTGTTTCTGTAAAAAAGGAATAAACGGTTGTGTTGACCTTGCTTGTTTATATGGTGGGGGAACACCAGAAAGAAAGCGGCCTGAGGTCACCGGAAAAAAAGCCGCCAGAAAAAGCAGAAAGCGGCCTGATGGTGAGGTCACCATTAAAAAAAGAGAAAGCGGCCTGAGGTCACCATTAAATAAGGAGAAAGCGGCCTGAGGTCGCCAGAAAAGCGGAAAGCGGCCTGAGGTCGCCATAAAAAGCAGAAAGCGGCCTGGAAAAATCGATAACGGCGGCACTGCATTCCTATAGTCTTGTTTTTTTTTAGTAATTTACATTTATTTTTCAAAAACCATACCAAAAACCATCAATAGACCCTTTAACCTAAGAATATCGTGATTTTAAGACCATTAAGGCCTAAATGAATCAAGTAAACTTAATGAATCAACAAGTTTATTATGTACAAATGTACAATTCCCATCACTTCTTTCCCTTCTTGTTCTTCTTTCCAGCCTTCTGGCCAGATCCTCCGCCGTACTTCTTGTACATCTCCTCGATCTTCTTCTTTCCCTCGGAGACCATGCCCATCCAGCCGCCGCTGACATCGACCGCCGTGGACTTGGTGACCTGCTGGGTGCGGACGCTCAGCATCTCCAGCTTCTGAATTAGAAAATTAGCATAATAGGCAAAAAAGCGGCTACCTGGACTTCGGCCAGGACAGATCCACTGTTCTTCATCCTCTTGAGGTCGTCGACTATGTTGTAGATCTGCTTGATGGTCTTCTTTCCGGCAGAGGACTTGGCATGGCTCTCCAGAAGCTTCACCTAAACTTTCTTTTTTCAGAAGGCTTGGAGAAGGATCGAACCTGCTGGTCGTACTCGTCCCGGTAGGCCTCCAGCTGATGGAGCAACGTGTCGGATCCTCCCATGGAGATCTTGTCCTTCTCCTCCTTGATCAGATGCTCCACGTACTCCTTGTAGACGTCGTTGTAGGGGGTGATGGAGTTGGCCTTCAGGAAGGCGGCGAACTCCACGCAGCACTTGGAGATCTTGTCCGACTCCTCCTGGAGCTCATCCTTCTGAAATCGGAGCTTGAAGGGGATGGGAAGAGGAACTGACGCGCTTGTTCTCGTTGTCGATGAAGATCTGAGCGGTGCGGATCTTGTCGTCCCTGTTGTTGATGCTATCCTGCACGGTAGGATCCACGGTCTGAAAAGTAATATGTAAAAAGATCGATAAATAGAGAAAAACTATTTTTTTTGTTTTAGGCCATTTTTGCGTTTGATGTGTTTTGCACGGTGTTTAACTACCGTAATCACAACCAATAAATATGCGAAAACTCTTTTTCCAAGCAAAAAAAGAGATAA
This sequence comes from Oscheius sp. G VE-2021, assembly GCA_022343465.1. Lineage (NCBI taxonomy): Eukaryota > Metazoa > Nematoda > Chromadorea > Rhabditida > Rhabditidae > Oscheius > Oscheius sp. G VE-2021. Next base: position 487,112 of record JAJQXH010000044.1, on the reverse strand, counting down.
AAATACACGTTTCTGGATACTTAAATTTTAAAAGTAATTTATTTAAAAAAATAATATTTTTAAATAAAAGTCTAGGTAAAAAAGAAAATGTTTAAATTTGGTGCCTCATTTTTTGTATTAGAAATTTGTGAAAATTAAAATATAAACTATTTTTTTTAAAATTTTATTATTTTTTAAGGAGTTTGAGATCAAAGAGACTACGATCAAGTCTAGGTAAAAAAGTTTAAATTTGGTTTTGCACTTTTTGTTTTAGTTTTGTGAATTTAAAATATAAAATAAATTTAGAATAATTTTTGTAAAAACATTTATTTTATTTCGCGCCGAGACCGGGTAAACGAAACACGAGAATTTAAAAAAAGAAATTGAAAAACAGTAAAATCTTGTTGGAAAAATTTTAAAAAAAAACTTGGCAAATTTAATATTTTAAATTTTTTAAAAATGAATCAAAGATATTTGAGTGTATTTTTCATAAATTTTATGAATTTTGCGTTTTTAACTCATGCCCGAAATTATTATTAGGCATGGCATTTGTGAGGCTAAAAGCGGCTATCACCAATTATCCAACTGACAGTCGCTGTTTCCATGAGAATGTACAAAAAACTGATTTTAATAGAAATTTAGAAAATATTCTAATTTCAAAATTTATTTAGAGTGAAATTCGAGATTAAAATAAGAAAATATAGTATAAAGTCGAAATTTCTCGAATTTCACAAATCAACCATTAACAAATCATTAGAAACGCCATATTTGAAGAAAAATTGGAAAAAAATGGTTTTAAGTAGATAAGGTTTAAAAAGAACGAACCTTCTCCATCAGATGCTCCAGCTTGTAGCGGATGTGCATGTGGGTGGACCAGGGGCAGCCACAGGTACGGCACTTGTCAATGTCCATCTGCATGGCCCAGCAGTTCTGGAGATCCGGATTCGGGCACAGGGAGACCTAAACTTCCTCATTTCAGGGTCCAATTGAAGCAAAAAGCACCTGGACACCCTGAAGGTAGCAGTGGGGATGGCACTCCGTCTTGTAGATGGTCTCCATGGCGGCATTCGGATTAGTGGAGAACCTCTTGTACTCCACGCAGTCCTTGGCGGTGCAGACGGTGATCGGGTAGTCGATCTCCTTAGCGATGATCTTCACCTGAAAGAGATTGGTGAGAGAGAGATAGAGAGAGAGATTACCTGCTCGACGTAGAGCCTTCCCTCGAGGTCCTTTCCGTTCTTCATGTAGTCCTCGATCTCGGCCAGTTTGTCCTCGATCAGCCTCATATTGATCATCTGATTCCTGGCGATCTCGGCCAGCGGACGAGCGAGGGCCAGCACGACGGCGCGGATATTATTCACGCAGAGGGTCTCATTGACATTGTGCACCGGCAACTCGGAGATCCTCTTGAAGAGTCTGAAAGAAAAAGATTACTGTAGAAATAGTGAAAATGCCAGCCCGAATCATCAATAAAATGTGGTTTTAGAGCTCACGCGCGTTTTTAAAAAATCATTCCGAATTCAGCCGGAAAAGTATTTTAGGCAATTTTTGCAGATAATTAAATATGTTTTTATTGTTTTTATCCAATAAAAATAACAAAATATTAACTTTTCAACAAACTTTCATTTAAGTCACATTTTCCGCGCTCTGACTCCTAAAATTCCTAATAATTATTATCCAACAAATTATTCTTTTTGATTTAATACAGCCTTAAATAACTTTCATATGTGCGCTCATTTAAGCTCTTATTTTTATATGATTCAGTTCTTTCGATTTCAACAGTTTCTGTGCCCCATTGCGAAAATTTCATAGAACAACAATTTAAAAGGTAATTTTTTTTGTTCAAATCAATTTTTTGCCATTACTATCCTATTTTGGTAATATTAATAAATTTAAATTATACTTTCTTCATAAATCAGTTGACTTCAGATTAAGAATTTTACGATATTAATTTAAAATAATTTTAAATTTTTCAATGCATTAATATTCACACTTAAAATATAATTATGACTGTTTCAATTGTTTTAATAATGTTATTCTTAAAATTACAGTAATTTCAGAAGAAAACCGGAAATTTTATCTGACAAGTCGTTAAAATTCAATTCGTCGGCTGTAAACATCGGACAGGTTGTAAACACCAGGCGCATGAGTTGTCATTTTCGCGGCCAATAAAAAAGACACATATCTGGCTTCGTATTGATGCATTTTCATAGTAAATTTTTTTTGTTTGATTATGAAATTTGAAATTGTTTTGTGTTCTACCTGAAGGTCTCCTCGACGGTCTTAACCCAGCTGCCGTTGAAGTTCTCAACATCTTTGTCCTCGAATTCGGCGCCCTGGCTGAGAGCACAGAGGAAACGGAAGCTCTCGTTGTCGAAGCAGAACATCGTCTCACTGAAAACCCCAGTCTTCTGAAGTCAAAAGAGAAAGTCCAACCCGGACAACGGGATGGAGATTCCCCTGTTCTTCTCCAGCTCCTTCAGATGCGCCTCCAGGGTGGGCAGGGTGTCTCCCGGCCTGTAGAGCGTCTGACGGGCGTTGGTGAAGCAGAAGAGGATGTTCTTGGCGGCAGACACGTGGAGATGAGCCAAGAGCTCGTTGATGCAGTAGCGGAAGGTCAGCGTGAGCTTCGACTCGTTCGGCTTCAGAAGGACGCAGATCGCGTGGATCTCACTGAAATATGCTAATTGCAATGAAAAAACTAGGGAAATGACCTGAAATCGGCGATGAAGCTGAGGATCTTGGCAAAGTTCATCTTCTCCTGGTCGACTCCGCGGACATCGCCGACTCCGGGGGTGTCGATGATGCGGATGGCCTTCTTTCCCCACGAGAACACGTAGGACTTGGGCGCCTGGAATTGTTTATTACACTTAAAAAAAATTTAATTTACATTTAAAAAAAATTAGATTTAAATTTTCTATTTTAGATTTATATATTTCTAATAGGAATTTCAATAGTCGACTTTATTCTAATTACAATATGTTTTAAACCCAAAACTGAATTATTTCCAACGCTTCCACGCAGCGTCCGTGCCGCCCGCTGTTTTCGGAAAAGTGTGCGGCAAACGGCAAGTTGGCGCTGTGACATAATTTATGTGCGGCAAATGGCAGTTTTATTAACGAAAATGTGAAAATTTTCGATTTACGATTGATTTTCTGAAAATCCCTGATAATTCAATATTCTGATAATTAAAAAAAAACATTAAAACAAAAAAGTTCAATAAATGCAAAAAAAAATTAAAAATTAATTTTTTGTGTGGCAAATGGCCTTTTTAAAGTTAACTGTAGTTATTTTTTGTTCCAAATTTAGATTTAAACAGTCCACTTTATTCTAACTAATTACCGTAAAAACATATTTCAAATTTTAGCCAAAACCCTAACCCTATTTTTTCCATTTACGAAATAAGTGTGCGGCAAACGGCAAGTTGGCACTACGCCAATATTTCCGTGCGGCAAATGACAGTTTTTTAATGGAAATATTTTCAGTTTTCAAAAATTACCATTTAAATGGTTTAAACTTAAGCACATTTTGAAACCAAGAAATGTTCAATAACCCAATTTTTTTTGTTAATTTACCGCGTAAATTTGCATATGGCGGAGTTAAAAGATTACGGTAGTTTGCGTTACGTACCTGAGTAGAGGACTGTCCCTCGACGGTACTCTCGTTCTCACCGTCGCCTCCTTTCTCGACCTTGACGGTAGGATCACAGACGATCCTCATCCTGTTGTACTAAACACTCAAATTGACTACCGTAACCGAAAAATGAGTTACGTCCTGATCCGTGTGGGTGAAGTAGGTCTTGATGAGGATCTCCACGTCGTTGTTGCGGGCCTCGTGGATCGATCCGTACTTGAGGTAGTTGATCAATCCGTTGATGAAAGTGGACTTGCCCACGCCCGTCTCTCCCAGAATCAGGATGTTCAGGCAATCCGGAAGCCTGAAATCTCCCTTTTTTGGATACTGTAAGTCACAAACTTGTCGAAAATGGAGCGATCGATATTCGGAGCGGCGAAGGTGGCCTCCAGGTCAGAATCCTCCTCATCGGAGACAATCTCGGAGATGTTAATCGAATCCGCAGAAGAGCTGAAAAGGCGAATATAAGTATTTAAAAAAAGATATTACGTATTGAGAAGGCTAGAAGCCGGAGTGGAAGTGTTCAGGGGGCTCTTCCTGCCACGGAAGGTGGAATTGGCCGTGGAAGAGGCGGCGGACTTCGGCTTGGCCGGCAGCGCCTGAAATAAAGAATATATCAAAATTTAATGGTTATAAGAAGTCATGGCGCCCCATTGAGAAAAAGGTGACCCACGGCTAAAATTATTGAGAAAAAGGTGACCCACGGCTAAAGCCATTGAGAAAAAGGTGACCCACGGCTAAAACTATTAAGGAAAAGGTGACCCACGGCTAAACCAAAGTGACAACCGAAATTCGGCGTGACTTTTGCATAATCGAAAGATATTTTCGGCTACACGCGTCTGGATTGATATTTAAAGCAAATATTTCAAAACTTTGAAACAGTTGTTTATACTTTAGTTTAATGTTATAAAGTTTGCTTGTTCGATGCTATATTCGGCATTCATCAATTAAAAAAAGAAAAAGGCGGGTCCCGCAGCGATTGTCGTTTACCTTAATTACTGTAGCTAAAACTCCGGCAATTTAAAAAAAATCTTAAATTGGTATATTTTAATTTTTCTAATTGGAAAACGGGTTCAAAATAATTTAATATACTTTATTCATTTTATTATTGCTTTTAAACATTTAATTCAAATAGTTTTCAAAGTCAAGAATAAGTTATCGTGTCCGATTGAGAAAAACGGGGACCCACGGCTAAAACCACCGGCGTGACTTTTGCGTATTCAAATGAAATTTTCGGCTGCACACAATTTTCTAGTAAACTCAAATATTTAAAAACTGAGAAAAGGCTTCGTAAAGTTTGATTAAACTTTTAAAAACAAGCATTTAATAAATATTTTTAAAAAAAGAATTCCAAACTATTTCGCTTTAACTTAAAGATACAGTTTAATTAAATTCTAAACTTTTTTTTAATATTAAAAATAGTTTTTTGTAAGAAACAGATTTTTTAAAGCAATTTATACCTGCTTGTTCTTGGTGTCGCTGAACTTCTTCCACTCCTCGTAGGCGTCGCGGACTTCCTCGTCCTCCCTCGTCAGCAGCTTCTCGAGCAAAGGGAAAGATCCCTTGTCCAGGAGAGACTTCAGCAGCCGCTTCTGCTTCTCATCGACGATGAGGTCCAGGAAGTCGTCGGGAGACACCTTAAAAAGATTGATTAGTGGTCAAAACTATTTTTTTATCGAAAAATTAATGAAAACTATAAAACTAGCTGACCTCCTTCTTGGTGTTGATGTTGTTGAACTTCTTCCACAGTTCGAAGGCATCGCGGACCTCCTCGTCCTCCTTCTCGATCATCTTCTCCAGCTGGACCAGAGATCCACTGTCGAGAAGACGCTTCATCAGCTTCTTCTTCCTCTCCTCCGCCACCAGATCGAGAAAGTCGTCTTCGGAACAGCCAACAACCGTGGAATCCTGCAAAAGTGGAAATCAGAGAGAGAGAGAGAGAGAGAGAGAGAGAGAGAGAGAGAGAGAGAGAGAGAGAGAGAGAGAGAGAGAGAGAGAGAGAGAGAGCAACTAACCGAGCCATCGCTGTCGTTGCCATCCTTCCACTGGGCGTAGGCCTCCTTCACCTCGTCCTTCTCCCTCTCGATCAACTTCTCCAGAAGAGAGAAGTCACCGCGGTCCATCAGACGCTTCACCATCGTCTTCTTCGTCTCACTGACCAGCTCCAGGAAAGAGGCCTCCTCCTCCTCCTCCGGGTCCTGAAATTGATTTTAAGATTCAGTCTTTAAGAGACAAGAATTTTTGATCTCCTGTGGCCGAGGACCCGCCCAGGTCATTATCATAACGGCAGAGCGGGCTGTTTGCTTTTTGTTTTTTTCAACTAATCCAAAATACAGAAACTATTTTGGAAACTTTTGGGCCCAGGCAACTTTGGATCCAAACATCCAAAACTTCGTTGGGCCTTAATAAAACTAAAACCTATTAATGAGGGTACTTATTCGATTGAAAATTGGATTTTGAAGAAAAAAAACTTACTTTTATAATTAAAGAAGGCTTTTAAGCATTTCAACGAGTTCAAGCTAAGCAAAGTTTAAAAAACCATAAATTTCCCTGCTGAAGGACCTACAGTTAAATCTATGACTCAACAGGCCTTCTTATGTGTATTTTAATGATTAATAGGTTTGATTTTGACAGGCAAAAAAGTATCGCAGTTTGGATCCGAACCAGGGTCGTGAGATTTGCAGGCGAGAACTTTGCCTCTACACTAGGATAGCGTTTCGGCGACCAGTGACCACGACCCTTATCAACCACGCGCGGATTGGACACAACATAAGTGGGCTTTGTTTTCGGAGAAAGACCTAATTAGCATTTTAGGAACAACATTCTCTGTTTCGATAACGATTGTTTCCGGTACCTCTGCGCCCTCCGCAAGTATCCCTCGGCTAAGTCTTCTAGCTTCGACACCTTTGCCGACGGATGGCTGCACAATGTGCAGGAGTCGGCAAAGTGGGTTTTGGCCGTTTTTTTTCGGATTTAGGAGACCTCAGGCCGCTTTCTGCTTTTTCTAGCGCTTTTTTGCAGATTTCTGCAAAAACCAGCTGCTTTTTGCTTTTAATATCAGGCCGCTTTCTGCGTTTTTTGGCGACCTCAGGCCGCGCTCCGCTTTTTCTGGTGAATTCAGGCAGCCATCTGCTTTTTCTTGGTATCTCAGGCCGCTTTCTGCTGTTTCGGGCAACCTCAGGCCGCTTTATGCTTTTTATCGGACGACCTCAGGTCGCTTTCCGCTTTTTTCTGAGTGCCTTTCTCCGCTTTCTGCTCTTTTGGTAGCCTTAGGCCGCTTCTCGCTTTTCTGGTTACATCAGGCCCCTTTTTGCGATTAGTGGTGACCTCAGGCCGCTTTCTGCTCCCTAGAGATAGATTACTATATGCTAATTCCAGGCTTCTGATGAAAGTGGAGGGTCTGACGCCCCACCTGGCCGAAGACACCGTCAGCATCACCAACACCCGCCAAATGGTCACCGCCCTGGCCCGTCCCTTGGCTGAGATCGCCAAGAACCACCTGGTGAACAAGAAGCTCATCGAGCAGAGGATCAAAGAGGTAATTTTTATTACCCTTTTCTTATTCAATATTTGAATATTTGACTTACCATTAGAATTATGACGCTAAAATTACTTTTTGAAGGTGCTATATGCAAATTTGTGGTGTGTTCTGATCCCTTTTCAGATCGAGAACCTGGACCAGACCGGTCGCTCCCTCTTCGATTGCATCGACAAGAAGCAGGTCGTCATGGTGGCTAAGCCCCTGGCCAAGCCGAGGACCGTCTGCACGGCGCCTTCCTGCTGCTCCGAAGAGAGGATCAACCAGTTCGAGACCCACAAGATCCCGAAGATCATCTGCCACGACGACTGTCGCCTCGAGGGCGTTCAGGTAAATTTTACGCAGGCATATATGCATGGTTCTCAAATTACGGACAGGGCCGACGGATTTTTTGACCCGGTCCGTCTACATAAACCATTATTTTTTTTAATTGTTTAAAATTTTTTAAACATGTTACTATTTATCCATTTTGTCAAATATATAAAAAAAAGTGCATCGAAAGGGATCGAACCTTGGACGTATGTCTCGTAATTTATGGGACCAGTAAGGGTTGACGGACAAACACGGGCCGCGCCGACCAAAGAAAGCCGGACCCGCCGCTCATCCATAAAAAAATTCCTACTTATTTTTTAAAACTCAAAAATTATTTAAAAATATTTTTCAACTCTAAAATACATTTTGGAAAAAAGAGTGAAGAAAATATATTCCATGGAATTGGCGCCAGTAAACACTAATTTTTTCCGATAAGTAAAATTCCGAAGCTTGCGGGGTATCCGTGCTCAAGCGCCAATCAGAATTGGAGGGAAATTCAAATCTTATTCATGAATTATTAGAAATCTTTGAAAACCAGATTTTTGAAACCTAGTTAATTTGAATTTTTAAATGAAGAGTGGCAAAATCTATCAGGTGGGACGCCTAATTTACGAGAATATCCGGAACTGCTCTGGCCGGATTTTGAAGCCATTTTCACGATTCCAACCCTACATCATTAAATCCATCATGTAAGGTACTATTGTACCTAAGGTACTTACAGCACCGTTGCGAGTCGAAGTTTACATACAGATTTGACTGAGAAAATGGGTTACGGTATCGAGTTCAATCTGTGATTACACAGCCAAATCTAAAGCATTCCATTTGTTTCAGGCGCAGAGTGTCAACAACCCAGCCCTGCAGTCCTGTGCTGCCTTCACCAAAGGAAAGTGCGATAAGTGCGGCTGTGAATGGAAGCTTCACATGCACATCTCCTACCAGTTTGTGAAGGAGGAGCAAGAGGTTGGTTATGTTCTTGTTCGGGTGTCAAACGCGATGCGCTACCATGCCTGACAACCAGAGTTTTTTTTTTGTTGCGTGTTTAGGCGGGAATGTTAAAAATTTAAAAGTGACGACCAAAAAGCGGTTATCCACAGTTGCATGTCGCCTGTAATGGCCAAAATATGTGATTTCGGATGCAGATTTCTCCAAAAAGACGCGTTTAAAGCTCAGACGGTTATATAATCTGTAAATAAATACTTTTCAAGTGTTTTAATAATAGTTAGGTCAAAAAAAGTCATCTTCCTTTTTACAGGTCACCGACACTGATGCTATGATGAGGCTGTTGAGGTGCAATGACAACAAGGCAAGGACCAAGCTTCTGCTGGAGGAGGAGATGGGAAAGGTCTGTTTTGAGAGAGATGCAGACAAGACTTGAGAGAGTTGGTTAGAGACGCAGACGTTAGACGAGACAGAGAATAGAGGCCAGAGACGCAGAGGAGGCAAAATAGCGTGGTTAGAGACATAGAGACCCAGAAAAAGAGTTACTTGTGGTTAGAGACGCAGAGAAAGGGTCACTGATAGTTAGAGACGCAGAGAAAGAGTCACGTTTGGTTAGAGACGCAGAAAAACTAACTCCCTCATTTCCAGATGGACGAGTTGGTCCGCGAGCTGGACCACATCCGCGATGTCACCGCCGAGTTCAACATCTTTCTCTCCGCCAATTCCATGAAGCTCACTTGCGACCCCTACGCCGACTATCTGGAGTACCTCATCCGAGATGAGGTGATTTTGACCTACCTCTATTTTTTGAACTTGTTGACCCACCATTCTTATTCTCATCGGTTACAGACGCTAAAAAAATCGCATTTTTTCAGATTGAAAAGGCCTCGAATGGCGGAAATGATGAGCTGCTCTGCGAGCTCTGGGACGTTCAGGACAAGTACGAGAAGAAGGTCAGCCACATCCAAATGGAGGTCGCCAAGGGAAGGCGCCGCCCTGCCACCACCGCCGAGGTTGGGTCATCACATAAGACTTGGCTAATGGGTGGTTTCAGCTGAAGAACATGATCGACAACCTCAGCAAGCTCAAGCTGTGCGGAGCCACCATCTCCACGATCAAGGAGTTCCAGGCTGCTGGAGAGGAGCCCAACGAGGTGAGGGCTGGTTTCTTTGCTCCGACAGAATACATCTTTTGAACGCTTTCTTTGCGGGACCCGTTACCGAACTCCCTCAAAATTAGAATTTTGCCAATGAAATTATTTCAGGACGACGACGAGGAGCTGCTCTCCGACGAGTTCTCCAAGAAAGCTCGCATCCCCTGGAATGGAAAGACGCACCGCGGCGGTCGCCTGTGATTCCGGTTCACTGTTGTCACTTTGTTGTTGTTGTTTTTGTCAATTCGCTGTACATAAATGCTTCAAAAATCTTTGCTTCCAAATGTAGCAACTACTTTACTTATCAAATTCCACCTGGTCCTAGTTTGGTCTTACAGGTCTAGCCCGATCATATATTTAGCTGAAAGTTAGCTTTAATGTTAAAAGATATGCTATTTAGACCTTTGAAATCAAACTACAAAGGCATCCCTATAAAGAAATGTGGGTTTTAGTCCTTTAAATTAAAATTCCTAGTAGGATTTCATGGAAACTTTCGTCGACATGGCTACGAACAAATATTTTTTATTTTAATTCGCAATTGTTCAATTTTCTCAATTGCGAATTTCAATATTCAAGTGCAATTTCCTTTAGCAACCCATTTTCCTGGTGTTTTGGCAGGGGAGTTTTCTGTAACTGTTGGGGCACAACATGGTTTGAAGTTGTTTACGTCCTTAAAGGTCAGATAATTGTTAAACTTACATTTAAAGGTCCGAAACATTAACATCTATTTTGACGTCGTTTGGTCAACATGCAGATTAGAGCGCATTTACGGCACAGCCAATAACTTTGTGGCAGCATCTACCTAAGCCTAAGAGTAAGAAGGAAACTTTCGGCGCTATAAAATGGCAAAAAATTATATTTTACAAGAAAGCCCAATTACTGAGGCTTTTAAACTTGTAGTATATGCCCGAATGATAGAGTAACCCAAGAAAATTGCAAATTTCTTTATTGTGCATCAAGATCTTCAGAAGTACTTCATTTCAGTATTTAAGCAGAGTAAATGGGATTGTATCGTTCATAAAACTGAGAAAATGCTTCTTGATGAGACCCAGCAGCCATGAAATCTTCGTGAGGGAGTGAAACATCCAAAGGAATACCGCCAAACATCAACCACATAACGGTTTGGAAGAGAGATTCCCGAAAATTGGCTCTTGGTACAATGTGAACTTCAAAACTCTCCTGAAATATCGATTTATAGGTTTGGGGTAGATCAAAATCATCGTGGCGGGACCAATTCCTCCAAAATTTCACCGTGTTATTCACAATTATAGCCATTCCACCTTCAATTTCCAGGTGATAGAAAGTAGTTGGGATGCGTTCCAGTTGGGTTCTGTTTATGTCTAAGCTCTCTCCTTTCCCGATTTCAGTAATTCCTGCCAATTGGAAAATAGCATTATTTGGCTCTACAGAGAGTCGTCCGACTTGAATAAGTTCCAGTTTTCCGCTTGATTCGCGGTTGGTCTGAATCTCCTGAAAAAGAATTTTATTTTTAAAAAAGGGGGAGATTTCTTACCAGTAAAAACATTTTCAAGGAACAAATGATAGTTTCATCAGGAGATTGAAACGTGTAAAACGCTCTTTTAAGATTTTTGGTGAGGAGAGTTAGACGATTTGGGACTTCTTCAATTTTATCAATTGAATGCATTTCGACGTACTTCTGAAAACGAGAGTGAGTGAATGAGTGAATATCTCTGTTTCTTTCTTTTTATAACGGAAAATTCAAGGGCATGTATGGGTGTCTATGTTAAAGGGGAAGGACCTCTTAAAATTGATTTTTAAAAGTCTCTTTACAATTGTTTCATTGAGTAGATATCGTTTCCACGATTCAAAAACATACCCCTATTGTATGATTTCGACTGCAAAGGGGGCGCGTTTGCCGCACGTAAACACGGCTAGAGTGGGCGAGAGAGTGTGGGAAATGGGAAGACGCAGAGTTGGCGGCAATTCAAATGACAATTTCCCTTAAATTCAAGCGCTCCTAAATCGATTCATTTTTATCCAAAATGGGTAAAAGAGGTATTTTTCGGAATCCTGGGAATTAGATCTAGGCTTTTATCGCAATAACAGAAAAAATATTTTTACGCGGTCCTTCCCCTTTAATATTATTTGTACGCCTCTGTGTGTATATGTATGTGTGTATGTTTTTGACGCACTAACACACACACACACACACACACACACACACACACACACACACTACACCCTCTCTCTCTGTTTTTGTCTCTCCATGTCTCTGTCCCTGTCTGTCTCTCCATTTCATACACACCCCCACTCACTCTCTCTCTCTAACTCTCTCTCTCTCTCTCTAACTCTAACTTACCCTCATCGACCAGGACATATACTCTTCAGTTGAAACTTCGCTTCCAAGAACTATTAATTTGCAATAGTTAATAATTTGAACAAGTTCTCCAAGTAAATGAAATCTATAGGTACACAACATATAGCAATTCAATCGCAGTTGAATCAACAACGGTTAAACGGTATTCATCCATACTTCTTTAATAAGTTCTTTGTCATCATTCAGAGCACAAATCGTCTAAAGTTGAAATCTCTTTGTTAAAAATTACGAACAAACCAAAGCAAATTGCGTAAATCTGAAAGCAGAAAACTGTTTATAAGGATTTGCTATTTCATTTTGCCCTACTCCATTTCTCAATAAAGTAGTTACAACTGTTAATTTGTTTCTTATTCCATAGACAACAGTGGTTTCAATGTAACACTGGATTTTGAAGCGGTGGGTTTCCACGAAACAATCGATTTGGCGTGTCGTGGCACACCGCGACCATCCACCATTTTGTACTCATTTCAGTGTTTCCCCTCATTTTCTTTTCATTCCCCCATTTCCACTTTGGAGCGCCGCCCCTTTCGATGCTCCGCCCATTCTGTATATAATCACCGCGTGGCAGGCAAATAAAGGACTTGGTATACATCTTCGACAGCATTCTTGGTATTCTTATTGGTATTAGGGAACTCTGTGACAGAATCAGAGCCATCTGCCACAGCATGGCGTGAGGTTTTGCGAAAGTTAACCAAGGTTTCAGGAGTTACCTGGAATAGCAAAATGAAATAGAGAATGAGGTGATAAAACTTACTTTGGACAGAATTGCGAGTTTTGTTTGGTAAGGGAAATTATTAAAAGGGGAAAACTGCATGACTTCAGAGGGACTCCGGGGTGGGACGCGCAAAAGACAATGCATGGTTTGGAACTGAAAAGCGGTGACCACGCTGCGTCGCTTTTTTCTCGGTTTTCCCGCTTTTTGCTCGCTTTTTTCAGGAATCCGTAAAAGTACAGTAGTGCTGTGCCTTTCCAAAAAACAAGGGTTATTCTAAATCAAACACACATATTAGCCCCATTACATTTTGAAGTTGGACGGGCAATTTACTAGAAAACCAGCTATATTAGTTCATTTTTGCTCTTTCTTTTATTTCAACCAAATTTTAATTTATTTTAATATTATTTTATTGAAAATTGCTATTATAAACAAAAAAAAAACACTATTTTGAAAATCCTTATGTGAAAAAAATCCACCGGGAAATTTTTTGAAAAATCGGATGTTCGTGTACCTATGTTTCAGGCGGGATTCTTAAAAATGAGTATTTGCCTATAGCGCGCATTAAAAAAAATGACGACCAAAAAGTCGACAAAACGATGGATTGGACGGACGCGGAAACGCCGTGCACGTAGTTCGGTAAAATGCCTGTTATTCACAGGTGCATGTCGTCTGGAATGGCCAAACAATGACATTTCAGATGCAAATTTCTCCAAAACGGAAATTTTAAACCCCAAACTATTACATAATTTTTTAGAAGCTTTTTTCACCATAGAAAGTCAAAAAGGCCCCCTTACGGTACCTTCAAAGCTATAAATATCATTAAGGTTCAATCGAAGCTGCAACCATCTATGATGCTGATGAAGAATACAAGCCTAAAGATCGAGACGACGGAGGGGTAGGTACAGCTGAAACCGTCAAAACCATATGGGATTGGTGAATTGATTAGATGAACCAAGAATAAATAAAAATGTAGAAGAAGTCATCATTTTATTAAGCGGAGTAAAGGAGACTATATCTTTCATAAAACGTAGCAAATGCTTCTTGATGAGTCCCAGCAGCCATGAAATCTTCGTGAGGGAGTGAAACATCCAAAGGAATACCGCCAAACATCAACCACAGAACGGTTTGGAAGAGAGATTCCCGAAAATTGGCTCTTGGTACAATGTGAACTTCAATACTCTCCTGAGTTATTGATTTATAGGTTTGGGGTTCCTCCAAAATTTCACCGTGTTATTCACAATTATAGCCATTCCACCTTCAATTTCCAGGTGATAGAAAGTAGTTGGGATGCGTTCCAGTTGGGTTTTGTGCAATTCGAAACTCTCTCCTTTTCCAATTTCAGTAACTCCCGTCAGTTGGAAAATAGTATTGTCTGAATCCACTGAAAATCCACCCCTTATAACAAAGAACACTAATGAGGAACTTTTTCGGAGAGTTCCGGCCCGTGACCTGTGTCATTCGACGCAGCTAAGCATCCTGCATCCGGAAATCACCATGAGAAAGTGTAAATTTCAGCCGCGCGCGCGTCGCGACGCGTCAAAGCTGAAAAAAGTGAGCCATTTTTTGAAAAATTACAAGTCGAGTCCTATGTCAGTCGATAGCCCTTGCCTCGTAGTATACACAATGAAAATTTTTTAGTCTAAAATTCGCTCTAACGTGCGTGGGGACGCGTCAAAGTTGCGAATCCGTGAGCCAATTTTTGGAGAATTACCGGTCGAGCCCTATATCATTCAGTAGCCCTTTGCTTGTAGATTCTACAATGGAATTATTATGGTTTAAAATGCTGTTTTCGCTTTTTACGAGCCAAAAATGTGAATTTTTTGAGCTGACCACGGCTGATTTAGGTCCCGCCGCGATCGAGCTGTCGAGAGTACAATAACCATGCAGCAAACGGCAAAACAGATATGATTCCAGATTCATTTATCAACTTCATTGGAAACGTTTAAAAAAAGAAAATAGACTAAAAAATTCAGCAAAAATAAGGCAATGTTGGCGGAATAAGCTCAGCAACTTTCTGAAAACTTTTTGAAGAAAATTCTAATATCAACAACTAGCTCTGAACATCAACTGAAAAAAGTGGCCTGAGGTCACCAAAGTTTGCAGAAAGCGGCCGGAAGTCAACATTATCTGTACAAAGTGGCATGATGCCTCCAGAAACTGTCGAAAGCGTTCTGAGGTCGGCATCATCTACAGAAAGCTGCCTAAGGTCATTAGAATCTGCATCGTCTTCAGAATCAGCTAAGTCAATGTCTGTAGGTTCAGCTAAACTAAGAGAATGCCTTCAGAATCAGCTAACTTTGTACAGATTCAGACATACAACTTCTTTAGTGCAATTGTAGTAGAGCAATTGCCTCATCGTCAGGAGTAATGTTATGTTCTACTTCTAATATTTTATTATGTATTCTTTTAATTTTCTTAGAAAGTTCTGCGTAGTTTCTAGTCTTCCAATTAGAAGACGTTCCAGTTTTCCGCGAGTTTCACGGTTGGTCTGAATATCCTGGAAAAATACTTTTTGTTTGTTTCAGAAAAAAAGGGTTTACCACTAAAAAGGTTTTCAAAGACGAAATTATAGTTTCAGTAGGAGCTTGGAAAATGTAATAGGCTTTTCTAAGATTTTTGGTGAGGAGAGTTAGACGGTTGGGGACTTCTTGAAATTTATCGATTGAATGCTTTTTGACGGAATTCTGAAACCGAACGTGTGATGTGTGTACGTGGGCTTGTGTGTTAGTGTTATTGTTATTGTGGAGTTATTGTATGTGTGCGTGTGTTAGTGTGTGTGTATGTGTGCGTGTGTGCGTGTGTGTATGTGTGTTTGTATGTTAGTATTAGTGTGTGTGTTAATGCACGTTTGCGTGTTTGCGTCAGTGCCAAAACCGTTGCAAAGGGATCCTACAATCTGAAAGGAGTGTGTGTCAGTGCCAGTGTGTGCCCGTGAGTTAGAGTGTCAATATGCGTTAGTTTATGTAAGTTAGTGTGTAAGTGTTTGCGTGTGCGTGTGTATACGTGTTACTGTGTGAGTGTGTACGTACATGTGTGTATGAATGTTAGTTGATGTGTGTTAGTCTTATCGTTAGTCTTAGTATGTGTGTGTGCTAGTTTGTGTATATCTGTAGGTGTATGTGCTGGCGTGTGTGTGTGTGTGTGTGTTAGTGTGCAATTTAGTGCGTATTTGTGTATGTATGTGCGTGTTTGTGTGCGCTTGTGTGTTTGTATGTGTTGGCGTGGGCGTGTTAGTGTGTAGTGATTGTGTACCTGTGTGTTTCTGAGTTAGTGTGTGTGCGTGAGTAAGTGTGTACGCGTTTCAGTGAGTGTATGTGTGTGCTGCGTGTGTGTGTGCGTGTTACTGTGTGTGCTTGTGTGTGTGAACCGTGAGTGAATTAGTCTCTCTCTCTTTCTCTCTAATCATCTTGTTTTTGTCTCTGTGTCTCTAACCATCTTCTTTCGCTCTCTCCTTATCTCTCTAACTCACCCCCATCGGCCAGGATTGATACTCTTCAATTGAAACTTCGCTTTCAAGAACTATTAATTTGCCATAGTTAATAATACGAAAAAGTTCTCCAAGCAAAGGAAATCTAAAGCTACACAAAGTACGACAACATCGCAGTTGAAGAATCAACGGTTTTATATCATTCATCCATATTTCTTCTATCTCCCTTTCAACAAGTTATTTATCACCATTCCAATTGCAATTCATCTGAATTTGTTTAAAAGCTTCCCATTTTAAAAATATCACTTACCACAGCAATATCCCTGAATCTGAAAGCGGACAGTTGCTTATACGGATCTGCTATTTCAATTTTCTTTGCTTCGATTCTTAATTGTCCCTTGAAACAGATTAGAACATTATTTTTAAAACAGACAATTAATTTTTGATTATTTTCGGTTATATAAATGAAAACAGCATTATCATTAAAGCAGGGTATTTTAAAGCGGTGGGTTTCCACAAAACGATCGATGGGGCGAGATGTTTTACGAAAGTTAACCATGGTTTCAGGAGTTACCTGGTAAGGCAGTAAATTAGAATATGAGGTGCAAAAACTTTCTTTTGACAGAATTGCGAGTTTTATTGGAAACGGGAAGTCATTAAAAGAGAAAAACAGCATAACTTCAGAAGGACTCCAGAGTGTGACGCGCAATAGACAAATGCTATGGAAGAAAAAGCGGTGAAAACGCTTTTTCTTCGCTTTCTTTTTGCTTTTTTATTTTCGCTTTTTTTTCGGAGATCCGTGAAGCAGACGAAATCGAATGTACTGGGTTAGAGACGGAGAATAAAGCAGAAACAGAGGATTAAAGACGCATGCCGCCGTTTCCGTAAGGAACGTCGAATTATAACCAGAATCTGGTTATATTTGCGTTAAAGAGAACTCAGCTAGAACTACTGATTAAAGGTCACTTTATTAAGCGCGCTCCGTTGCTAAAGCTATCGTATACCCGGAACCCGCGCTCTGGCGCAATTCAAACGGGTCAGTCAAGGCTCTGCGCTGACGCTGAACGGTTTTCTGTTGAATTGCTGATGGTTTTCTTGCTAAGGTTAGTATTTACTGGCAATTTACGCCATTTTGGGCCACTTAAAATGTGTAAATCTTATTTAACCCGTGAGATATCTAATCTAACAGGTTCTGGTTTTCCGACTTATGGCAAGTGACCCTTGGGGAAAATATTCCGTTGTTCCATTGCTTATTCTTCCATTTCCGAACTGTTCTGCTGATGTTCTGAGGAAGACTAATGCATTTCTGAAGCCTGCTGTCCTGCGTCGACCCGTCATGCTGATCAGCTGCCGGATTGCCGCCAATTGCTGTCTGTTTATTTTGTGTTATAAGTTTAGTAGTGAAATTCGAGCGCAATCTGAGTTCTCTGGGGTTTGGAGACGTCAGTCTTCTTGGATAATCACTACGCTCTTCTATGGTTGATACGAGAAAACTACCGCTCTGATTTTGTGGGCCAACCTCGAACCGCGTGGCAACATAAAAGATCACATATGGCGAGCACAGCCGGGAGCATAGAGCGCCTAAATTTTAAACTATCCCTAAATAGAGATAAGTTTGTAAAATAAGCGATAACGTAAAAGAAAACAAAAGCAGAAAGTCAGAGACGCAGAAGAAAGCAGAGATTAGAGAAATTTCAAAACTTTTGCTTAAAAACTGCTTTTTTTCAAACATTTCAAAACTGCTGAATAAATTGAAACCAAAAGGGTTAGAGACGCAGAAGACAATGAGTGAGCCGGACGCGCCCGCAATAACCCTGCTATTGGTGAAAAAGCGAGAAAAAGCAAAAAGAAAGCGACAAACAACGGATACTGTGACCAACGCTTTTTCAGTTTCAAACCATTTTGCGCGTCCCACTCCGGAGTCCTTCTGAAGTTAAGCTGTTCTCCCCTTTTGGTGAATTTCCGTTTCAAATCAAAATCGCAATTCTGTCTAAAGCAAGTTTTATCACCTCATATTCTAATTCATTTTGCCACTTCAGCTAACTCCAATTACTCTGGTTAACTTTCGTAAGACATCTTGCTCTATCGATTGTTTTGTGGAAACCCACCGCTTCAAAATACGCTGTTTTAATGATACTGGTGTTATCATTTATATAACCGAAAATTATCATTTAGAGGTTAGTTTCAATAATAATGTTCTAACCTGTTTCAAGGTACAATTAGAATTTGAAGGAAAGACAAAAACCATAGCAGATCCCTATAAGCAACTGTCCGCTTTCAGATTCAGGGATATTGCTGTGGTAAGAAAGATACTATAAAATAGAAAGCGTTTCAATAAATTTAGCTCAATGACGTTTGGAATAGTCATAAAGACTTTGTTAAAAGGAAGGTGGAAGAACTTTGGACGAATTATATGAAGTCATTGTTGATTCAACTGCGATTGAATTGTCGTGTTTTGGGTATCTACAGATTTCCATTACTTGGGGAACTTTTGCGTATTATTATTTATTGTGAATTAATAGTTTTTGAAAGCGACGTTTCAATTGATGAGTATCAATCCTGGCCGATGAATGTGAGTTAATGACAAATACATACATGAACACACACTCACATACACACATTAACACACATGCACTAACACACTCGCACACACACGTGCAGATGCACTAACAATAACATATACGCATACAACACACTAACACGCGCACACACATACATACTAAGACACACGCACACACTAACACATACACTAACACTAACACACTCGCACACACAAGTGCACATCCACTAATAATAACATATACGTACAACACACGCACACATCCACACGGACACACACATACAATAACTCGTCCACACTAAGCCTAACACTAACACACAAGCCCACGTACACGCACACATACACACACTAAAACACACACTAGCATGCGCACACTAAATGTAAGACGAAGGCTAACATATACGCACACGTACACACACTCGGTTTCAGAAGTTCGTCGAAATGCATTCAATCTATGAATTTCAAGAAGTCCCCTACCGTCTAACTCTCCTCACCAAAAATCTTAGAAAAGCGTATTACACGTTTGATTCTCCTACTGAAACTGTAGTTGGATCTTTGAAAACCTTCTTACTGGTAAAATTATTTTAAAACAACACAAAATTCGCTTTTTTCAGGATGTTCAGACCAACCGCGAATCTCGGGGGAAACTGGAACGTCTTCAAATCGGAAGACTTTTCGTGGATCCAGACAATGCTAATTTCCAATTGGCTGGAATTACTGGAATTGGGAAAGGGTTGAGTTTAGAAATGAACAGAACACAGCTAGAACGCATTCCAACTACGTTTTATTATTTGGAAATTGAAGGTGGAATGGCTATAATTGTGAACAAAACGGTGAGATTTTGGAGGAATTGGTCCCGCCACGATGACCCTGATCTACCGCAGCCCTCTAAATCGATAATTCAGGAGAGTTTTGAAGTTCACATTGTTCCAAGAGCCAACTTTCGGGAAAATATCTTCCAAACCGTTCTGTGGTTGATGTTTGGCGGTGTTCCATTGGATATTTCACTCGCTCACGAAGATTTCCTGGCTGCTGGGTCTCATCAAGAAGCATTTTCTCAGTTTTATGAAAGATATAATTTTCTTTATACTGATTAATAAAATGAAATCAAGTACTTCTGAGCTGAATTTGAACGAAGTAATTGTAACATTTGTGCATTACAACGCTAAACTCCACTTGTATCTGTGTCTCTCACAATATGTGTCTGCGTCTCTAACCACTCGAGGGTCAGAGACGCAGAAGAAAGCAGAAGCAGAAGGTAAGATACGCAGAAGAAAGCAGAAACAGAGGGTTGGAGACGCAGAAGAAAGCAACAGCAGAGGGTTTGAGACGCAGAAGAAAGCAGAAGCAGGGGATTAGAGACGCATGCCGCCGTTGCCGTTAGGAACGTCGAATTATAACTAGAATCTGGTTATATTTGCGTTAAAGAGAACTCAGTTAGAACTACTGATTAAAGGTCATTTCATTAAGCGCGCTCCGTTGCTAAAGCTACCGCATAACCGGAGCCCGCGCTTTGACGCAATTGAAACGGGACAGTCGAGGCTCTGCGCTGACGCTGAATGGTTCTCTGTTGAATTACTGATTGTTTTCCTGCTGAATTGTAAGGTTAGTGTTTACTGGTAATTTCCGCCACTTTGGGCAACTTAAATTGTGTTAATCTGATTTAACCCGTGAGATATCCAATCTCACAGGTCCTAGGCTTCTGAATTGTGGCAATTGACCCTTGGAAAAAACGTTCCGTTGTTCCGTTGCTCATTCTTTATTTCAGAACTGTTCTACGGATGTTCTGTTGAAGACTGATGTATTTCTGAAGCCTGCTGTCCTGCGTCGACTTGTAATGCTGATCACCTACCAGATCGCAGCCAATTGCTGTCTGTTTATTTTGTGTTATAAGTTTAGTAATAAAATTCGAGCGCAATCTGAGTTCCTTGGGGTATGAGGACGTCACTCTGCTCAGATAATCACTACGCTCTTCTACGGTTGATACGAGGATACCACCGCCCGCATTTCTGGGCCAACCTCGAATTGTTTGTGTGTGTCTGTGTGTGTGTTTACAACGTGTTAATTTCTAAACTTTCCAAAGTAAAGTGAATTTTATTTTTGTTTCATCGTCGGTTGAAGGCTTTCTTCCATTCCATCTCACTTACTGTCAGCCTCTGCGATCTTAGGAGCAGCCAGGACAAGATCAACGGCCTAAAAACCAAGAATATTTCTTTTTCGAAAAATAACTGACCAAATAACTATTCTGCCTGAGATTGCTAATTGCCTGTCTTTTCTGCTCCTTCGTCAACTTGTCGTTTTTGTTGATCGCCACTATCTGCTTGGCCACATACGGCAACTCCTCTCCCAACCTTGTCACAATATTATTCACGTTCTTTTTAAACGTGTTCCATTCCCCAATGGTTTCACTCATCTGACTCTAAAAATCAGCGAAATTTATAAAAAAAAAACTAAAAACTAACCACGAATCCGTACTGGGTTGCCCATGCGGTTAACTTTTCCTGTTCTTCGGCTTCCGTTATGTTCTGAAGGGAAGTGATTGCGGAGTAGGGAATGTAGGGAGTCTCAGCGTTGGGGTTTGATTTCTCTTTCAGAAGTGTAGTGAAGGCGGTGGGATGTTCGTCCAGAAGGGGCCAAGGGTGGGGTATTGTTCTTTGGATGAGGGAATGGACAGAACTTCAGTCATTCCGAGAGAGGGGGAGACAATGGCGTAGGTGAAGAGAAGGGTCAGGAGCATCTGGAAAATTTATTTTGATCTCTGGCTCTTCTTCTTCTTCTTCTTCTTCTTCTTCATTTATCTCTTTTTCTCTGACACTCTCTCTTTCTATCTTTCTTTCTCTCTCTTTCTCTCTCTCTCTCACTCGAGTCTGCGTCTGTAACCACTCGCGCCTGCGTCTCTACCCTCTCTCTCTCTCTCTCTCTCTCTCTCTCTCTCTCTCTCTCTCTCTCTCTCTCAAAATGGGACCCTGGGCAAAGGAACTGAAATGGAAGACATCATTCAACTCGGAACCCTCATTTTTATATCTATTTTATCGCTCATTGACCAAAAAATCCCGTTTTCACTGTCTCGTCATTGAAAATCCGAAACAAACATCCTGGTTTATATCCAAATGCATCAGAAACGACCCCATAGTGAGTACACATATGCAGTGAAACATACTTCAAAGTTCATGACGTCAATACTTATTTTCGCTTTTTTCATCTCTAACTACTCTCTCACCCTCTCCCTCCCTCCCTCTTTCTCTTTCTCTTTCTCTTTCTCTCTCTCTTTCTCTCTCTCTCTCTCTCTCTCTCTCTCTCTCTCTCTCTCTCTCCCTCTTTCTCTCTTTCTCTTTCTTTCTTCGAATTTTCCGTTTAACCCATTTCACATTCCTTCACAATGGTTCCTGTTTATTACACTGCCGCCATGTGCCACTTTTTCCCTGTTTTGTGTTATGTCTCGGTGGATCGTAAATACTATCTCCATTTTTTTCTAAGATATTATTATTTTTTTAAAGATGACCTCGCGTCATACCCTCTCTCACGGCCTTTACAGTAAGTCCATTCAACTTTTTTTTTAAAGTGTTTGATATCTTTAGTTGATGAAAAAGAGACATTACTACACAAGGTTCGATTTTTGTAGAAATTCTGGAACAAATTGCCGTATACCGCACAGTTTTTCGTTTAAACTGCCGTTTGCCGCACAGTGTTTTGTAAAACTGCCGTTTGCCGCACGGTTTTTTCAACTAGTTTTCCTATTACCGTAACCTCCCCACATTTCAGACGACTGTGACTGCCGAGGCCCTGCAAGAATTCCAGAAAACGAGACCTCACAGGACGGCGGAGCATATTTCCGCCTTTATTCAACCGCTAATTGCCCGAACGTTAAAGGTTTGATTTTGCCAGATATTGATTATCGATTGATTTTTACAACAAAAAACTCTTCTAGGTTATATATTTTAGTGCTCAAAGAATCCATACTATGTGGCTACGGTAGAGATGAAGGAGATTTTTGATCGTCTTCGAAAAAGAGCTGCCGAATGTCGTAAGATTTTTGTTAAAGTGTTCTAAAAGTGTGGTTTCAGCTATTCTTTCTACAAAAAGTACCCCTCAGCGGGGTAGAGGGAGACCTCCTAAGAGGAAAAGTTGTGAGATGGATTTGTCATCTCAGCCAACGACCTCGCCAGAAGGGAACGAGCAGGAGACGTTGGCAACTATCCTTCAGAAGGGTGAGTTTTAGAGAGACAGAGAAAGAGAGAGACAGAGACGCAGAGGAATCAAGCCCCTAGACAGTTAGAGACAGACAAAAGACTACGGGTTAGGGACGCAGAGGAAGTGATTTTCTCATACAACTTTTGTCTATTTCAGCTGTCAGCAATGAAGTACCCAACGACCCTCAGATGACCCCCTCTTTTCTGCCTATTAGCTCCATAGAAGCCGACAGAAAGATCGACAGGTTGAAAAAGCTGTGGCAACCGAGATGGAAGAAAACGAGAGATGAGCTTCAGCGCCTGAGTCGTGAGGTAGCCCTACTGCAGAGAAAGAACGGTAATGTTTGATAAGGATCACAATCCAACTTCTTTGTGATATCAAAAAGAAAAGTAACTTCTTTGTTTCAGCCGATCTTCAGAAACAGCTAAAGCAGGTGATCGCCGGTGTAACCACACCTTCTTCCACAGTCTGCTCAGCCTCGCAAAGAGCCGGCGTGTCTGCCAGTCCCCGCGAGCGTCCCCTGCGAGTCCATGAAGAAAGCGAGAGAAAGGATGTCGTTATCATTGGTAAGGAGAGTAAATACAGAAAAGACTTACATAGAAGACCTCAAAGCAGGGCTCAAAGCGGCCTTAGTAAATGACCGCTATGATCGTAAAGTGGCCTTAGGCTGACAGATGGGCGGCCACAAAGCGGCCGTGAATTTATCTCCACTGCCTTCCTCGCATTCTTCTGAAAACGGTATTTTTCTGCATCTTCTTCTTATTAGGCTATCTTTAAATGATAAGACTGCAAGTATAGCTTACGCAGAAAACGCAGAAAGCGGTTTGCTTTTGCCAGAAAAAGCAGAAAGCGGCCTCAGGCTGCCAGAACTTACAGAAAGCGGTTTTCTTTAGGAAGAATACACAGAAAGCGGCTTGCTTTTGTCAGATTAGAACATTCATAGAAAGTGATCTGAGGCTCTCAATGTCAGGGTATTTATAAATTAAACGGATACCTTTTATTTCAGGAGAAAGCCTTCACAACACTCCTGACAGCACTGAATTCGAGTTTCTGAGAAGCCCTCAAGATTGGAAAGAATGCAAGGTAAAAGTTGAGGAGTGAAGAGGCTCAAAAGGTCCGCTCGGTATAATTGGCGACGAGGGAATTTGATGAGTGGATCCGATTTGATTTATGGGGAATAAATTATTTTCTGGAAGGTTTCATAGTATCTGTCTATCATTCTCTATCTCTATCTCGTTCTGAAACTCTTTATTCCTTTTGAGACGGTCAACATAGTCCAATCAAATCTGACTAAGACAAAATAGATGAGAGAGTGAGAGAGAAAGAGATAAATTAAAAGGTAAAGGTAAAGGGATTTAAAAGTGAAACGTCACGTCACCCGTCTAACTACCAGAAAGCAGATAACTGCCTCAAGTAACACTTACCTTTAGAAAGCGGCCTTTTGTTGCCAAAGAGAAGAAAGTGGCCGTAGATTGCCAGAATCAGCGGTAAGCGGCCTGAGGTCACCAAAAAGCAAAAAGCGGCCTAAGGTCATGAAAAGCAGAAAGCGGCCTAAGGTCACTTGAAGGCAGAAAGTGGCCTGGGGTTGCCCAATCTGGTAAGTCAAACAATGCTGGGACTAGTTAGTAGTTAGCATAGGAATAAAGGTAAAGGCATAGGAATAAAAGTAAATAACGATAAAGGGAAAGAGAGAAATGAATTTGAATTGACGTGAAATTTACGTGACGTCACCCGTCTACGTGAGGGAGGCGGCCTCCCCCTCCTGCCTCATTCTCTCTCCTGGCTTGCCCCAGCACGGTGGATTCCCCACCTCTCGCCTGGCAGCCCTCCCAAAAGTGAGTTTTCCCTCTCTCTCTCTCTCTCTCTCTCTCTCTCTCTCTCTCTCCCTTCATCTTCTTCTTCCTCTTCTCAAATACCCTCTTTCAGATGGGAGACAACGACCAATACGAAATGCTGCTGCCGCAGGACGGCAATGTCCCCGACGCCCCGGTAGACCCCGTTCCTGCAGCTGCACCCCCTCCCGCGGACCCTCCCGCGCAGCCCCCTCTGCCCCTTCGGCTCCCACTACGCCCGGAGCTCCGCCTGTCCATGCGATTCCTTCGGTTGACTTCAAGGCTCCCGAAGTGGCGCCACTGAGAGATGACAACATCGACCTGAACTCCATCCCCATCTCCGGGCCGAATCTGAACCCTGGCAGCAAGAAAGGAGGGAGCCAGAAGGAGGGAGAGAGCAAGAAGAGCACGGGGAGTAAGATGAAGGAGCCGAAGGAGGAGGAGTCGGGGACGAAGAAGAAGGGGAAGAAGAAGAGGAAGAAGAGGAGCAGCAGGGTAAGCAGTGGATCCAAGGAGAAAGTAGAGCGGATAAAGGTGATTTCTCTCTCTCTCTCTCTCTCTCTCTCTCTCTCTCTCTAACCTCTCTTCTTTCAGAACTGCCCCGTCTTCGGCTTCATCGCGAGTTTCATCCTATTCTGTGCGGGCATCGGCATGGCCGTCTTCGTCGCCGGACACAAATGGTTCGGCCTGAAGACCATCGAAGCCATCGCCGAATAGGACAAACGAATCGTGATCCGATCGCAGAAATACATGCATACATAACACTAGATGAGGGGAGAGCGAGATGAAAGAGATGTTTTGAGCCATTTCTTGTATAATGTTTGTTTCCAAGTCATGGCTAAACAATGATGTCTTCCTGTTTTGTCTTCCCATTTGGAAGTGCGCCGTTGCCACATTACTCCACTGTTTCAGGGACAAATAAGTGGAGAGCGAGAGAAACGAGAGCTATTTTCAGGCCTTTGTTGAATGCTTTTCTTTCTCCGTCACCATTATTCTTAAAATCTGGGTCAACCAAATTCTAGGTTTGTTAGAGACAAGAATGGTTAGAGACGCAGACACAAGAGTAAGTGGTTAGAGACGCAGACACAAGAGTAAGTGGTTAGAGACGCAGACACAAGAGTGGCTGGTTAGAGATGCAGACACAAGAATGATTGGTTAGAGACGCAGACACAAGAGTGGTTGGTTAGAGACGGAGACACAAGAGTGGTTGGTTAGAGACGCAGACATAAAAGTGGTTGGTCAGAGACGCAGATACGAGTGGTTGGTTAGAGACGCAGACACAAGAGTGGATGGTTAGAGACGGAGACACAAGAGTGAATGGTTAGAGACGCAGACACAAGAGACGTTGGTTAGAGACGCAGAAACTGTCTCTCTAATCGATTTTAAGTGAGAAAAAGCAGTGCACCTGTCTGGATCGAACCCTGGTTCCGTGTTTGACAGTTCTGACTAGGTGGTCAAAGTTTTGACAGGGTGATCCAAGTTTTGACTGGGTGGTCCAAGTTTTGACTGGGTGGTCCAAGTTTTGACTGGGTGGTCCAAGTTTTGACTGGGTGGTCACGTTTTGACTGGGTGGTCCAAGTTTTGGCTGGGTGGTCCAAGTTTTGACTGGGTGGTCCACGCCCCCCAAGTAGGAGGCCCAAACCACTTTCTCTCTCGAATCAAAAACAAGCGCATTTTGCACAGAGGAGCGTGTAATTAGCGTTCATTCGGCGGTGACTGGCACTACCGCCGCCTGGAATTAATGCCCTTTTGTGCGTGGCTGCGAATTGCTCTCTCATCGAACGTCGGCAACCAGATGGAACAGGAAAACAGCGGCGTTATAGCTCATTTAAATGACATTTCGCCGGCGAAAACTCGATTAGTTTATGATAAGAGAAAAAAACCCGGTTTGGCAGTGACCTTTCATACACATTTTACAATCTTCTGGTTTTCTATACAAATTTAAAATAAAAACAAAAAAAGTTAGGCTGGGGTCCGAACTGGCATGGTTAAAATTATCAGTCTAAGAAAGTTTTTTGTTGCTGTAAAATTCAATTTCACTATCTTTTTTTAAAAGAAAAGTTTAAAGTTTAAAAACACTCCAAACTGTCTTGTACAAAAAAAGAAATAGAAAAAAGAGTGACTTTAAAAAAACTCTGCGTCTCTATCCTGTCACTGTTTGGTGTCTGCTTCTCTAGTCTTTCACTCTGGTGTCTGCGTCTCTACCCAATCAATGGGTACTGCCTCTGTTTCTCTAATTACATTAGCTTGTCTCTGCGTCTCTAACCAAATGGGTGTGGAGGAAATATGTGTCTGCGTCTCTAACCAATCACTGTTTTGTCTGCGTTTCTTACCAACCTCTATTCCTGTCTATCTCCCTCTCTCACTCTCCCTCTCCCTCTCTGCGTCTTCCCACTATTTCATGTCCCTTCTAACTAACTGCTGCCTACAATTTCCTCCATGCCCCTTTTTTGTACCCAGCTTGCCCCTTCATTAGCTGGCCATTGATTTGCGGCTACAAGCAGGTTGTGATTGCGAAAAATAGCTGTTTTTGTCTAACCCTTTGGCCTACTGTATCCCATTTTCTAATTTTACCTTTTGTGCAGGAGATTCATAGCCCTTTTCGTTAGGTAAAAACATTCGTCTGTGTTTCGAAACCCCTCGTCTCGTTTCGCATTTCTCCATTCCAACAGGACACGCCAATTTCGAAATCTTCGCTCTCTTTCCTTTCTTTGGCCTGTATCCTCAATTACCGTCGAGGCAGCCGGTTGGCATGACAACAAAGTTGCTTTTAGAACAAAGCCCCTCTCCCGCTGGGATTACAGTAGGACGGACGGTCCGCCCAGGAGGAAGAGAACCCAGCGATAGTCCTCATTTGCCTACCTTAACTTTTCTCTCTCTCTCTCTCACTCTTTCTTTCTTTCTTTCTCTCTCTCTCTCTCTCTCCGGCTAGCAGCAACACCGTAATTTTTATTGACAGCCTTCTCTAAAAAGGAGGAGGACCGCGTAAAAATATTTTTTTTCTGATTTGGTGATAAAAGCCTAGATCTCATTCCCAGGATTCCGAAAAATACCTCAATTACCCATTTTGGATGAAAATGAACCGATTTAGGAGCGGTTGAAATTTTGGGGAAATTGTCATTTGAATTGCCGCCAACTCTGCGTCTCCCCATTTCCCACACTCTCTCGCCCACTCTAGCCGTGTTTCCGTGCGGCAAACGCGTAAACCGGCCGTGTAAACGCGCCCCTTTTGCAGTACAAATCATTTAAAAGGGGGTATGTTTCAGAATCGTGGCAACGACATCTATTCAATGAAACAATTGTAAAAGACTTTCTAAAATAAATTTTACGAGGTCCTTCCCCTTTAACTAAATCAATGCTGCCAGCCGCTGCTTTTTGCCATGATAGTAGCAGCCCGTTGCTGCCAGCTGGTTCGTCCTACTGTACTTCTTGCCAGCTGATGAACAACCGGCTGGTAGAATAACACAGTTCCTCGTAGTACTATAAGTAAACTTGCTGGGATACTACCAGCTTGTTGTGACAGCCGGCTGGTAGTTAGGTGCGGATTATTGACAGCCGATGCTTCACTGATACCACCCGGGTGGTTTATATGGTAGTACGATGGCGACCTTTTCAAAAACAACCAGCTGGCAGTAAATCGGTTATTGACAGCGGATATAGTACCGGTAAAACTGCTGGTGCCAGCCGGGTGGAGTTGGTTGATTGTGAGGGGACGGTCATTCTTACTGACAGCCAGCTGGCAGGCAAAGGTAGCCACATAACTGTGTGACAGCCGGCTGGTAACTAGCCTACAGACAGTCGGTTGTTAGCAACAGTACAAAATTGGTGACAGCTTTACTTCGTTATTGACAGCCTGCTGATTGAAGTACCGTATTTCTCTCGTACCCTTAGTGACAGTCGCTTGTTCAAATGCGCATATTGACAGTCGGTACTCTGCTTAGCCAGCCGGATGGTGTTAGTTGGTGACAGCCGGCTGGTAGAAATACCAATATCTTAGCTACAACCATCTGTATACCGGCTGCTAAATTTAATTTAATGACAGTCGACTGACGAAATTATGGTAATAACTGACGGTTGCCTAGTGACAGCCGGCTGCCTTAAAAAGCTTGGCGCCAGTTGACTGGTTCTTGCAGTCAGCCAGGTAACGGATATTTTACTTTCTATTCCTGTTAAGCCAGCCGACTGTCACAAATTTGGTGCCAGCCGGTAGGTTTACTGTATCGGCTGGCAGCTAAAAAGACCCTTCGTGACAGCCGCCAGATTTCCTAGAGATTTTGGAGTTGTCGACAGTCAGCTGGCTACAAATGTCACTAATTCTTAATCTGGCTAATTACCGTTTTGTGAGGGGAAACAAGACAGATTCGTGCCAGCCGGCTGGCATTGCGGTTTCAGTGACAGCCGGAAATACCGTATCTCTAGTTTTAGTGACAGTCGGCAGCCCCTCTCTATACTATTCCCGCATGATTATTGCCAGCCAGCTGCCTCAATTCCTAATTCCTTCGACTTGATTGGGTGGTGAACAGGTGCGTCCGGCTGGCAGCAATTTCTAATTCGCCAGAATTAGTCACTGCCAGCCGGCTGTCTTCAAGCGATGACTCCACTGTCTCCTTCGCCAATCATTGGCGTGGCTGCGGAATTTATTGCCAGCCGGTGTCGTCGATTCTTCAGGAAAGCCTTTGTTTTGAGTGAAGACACGGCTTCTTCCAGCCGGCTGGCTCTAAATGGAGCGGCTAGGTGACAGCCGGCTGACAGCCTCATTAAAATATCGATGCTTCCCCGGTGACAAATGAGAGAGCTATGCTAATTTCGGCCGGAATTCCGCCTGTTCCTCTCCTTCTCTCTCTCTCCTTCTCTCTCTCTCCTTCTCTCTCTCTCTCTCTCTCTCTCTCTCTCTCTCTCCCTCTCTCTCTCTTTCTAAAGTTGGGTCTCACATTAATCTTGTCAATTCTTACTATGTATTTCTTTAATATTATCATTTTTCTCGTTATTTTTTGTCTATATTTATTATTCATTCCAAATAATTTTTAATTTCTTTAAATTTCTCGACCACTTTTGGCTAACTAAACTTTTTTGCCAAAAGATTTGATCACAAAAATTTGCCAAAAGTGGTCGGTAAAATTAATAGTTTTCCTTTTTTATATTATTTCTTTCTTTATTATTTCTCAAATATCGATCGTATTTCTCTCTCCTTATTCTTATTATTTCTCGTTTCTTTCCTTTTATTTATCTTCCTTATTATCTATTCTTATAATTTTTATAAATTTAAAATTTTATTTTTGTGATCTCGTTCTATTTATGTTTTTAAACTTTTTTCACTATGCAGTTACAAATATTCAATTAAAAATACAAAGTGTAATTATACCATAAAAATATTTTTTAAATAATCAATATCCGCGTAAAGAATTGATTCATTTATTTTTTGAATTAACTTAAAAAAACAGCTCACTTTACAAAAAAAAAACTTCACAATTTTTAAATTGAAGATGTTTCAAATTTTTCATTAAGAAAATCAAATAAGAAGCTTATTTAAAGTGAAAATTGCTTATAATTGTTTTAAAAGTAAAACTAAATAAAAAAGTAACGAGTTTTAGACTAAAAAATATCATTTTACAATTTCATTTTAATTTTTAAAGTCCTTTTAAATTGCCCAAAAATTAAAGGCATCCAGCGGGATCGAACCCTGGTCGTGAGGTTGATGATCAAGGCTTCTTTTAATTAAAAAAAGTTAATAGTAAACGAAAATGTTTAAATGTTATAATTATATTCATAGAGACTATTTTTATTTAAATTTTACCTAGTTTGTAAATGTTGTATAATATTTTTGAGCAGTCTTGCCAAAACTGTTTGTATTCGCTTAAAAATGAAGAAATTTAAAAAATGAATATTTTAATGCGAAATTGATCTCCGGAAGTTGTCAGCTGAGGCCCACGTGGCAGCCGGCTGTCGCCATTCCATCTATAGGCAGCCGCCTGGAAAGGAACCTCTCTCCCGCTTGGCTTGTTATGCTATCGAGAGTCTCGTTACCAGCAGCCGATGCAGCTGCCGCGCGAGAGCCAGACACCAAAGGCGTGGGCAAGGACGCAGAGGAGGCGCCGGGTCCTCTCCTACCGTCGAGCCCACGTCGATCGCCCCTCAGGCCTTCAGAAGCCACCGTACCCCTCCAACCGACTGCTGACAGTCGGCTGGCTACAGCCTCCAGCCAGCTGGCGATTGTAGCCTGCTGCCAGCCGGCCCGCCGCCCACCCCTATCGATCCGAGCGCATTCCACCACACTTCTCTTCGTAAATATATCGAAACTTCTTGAATTTTGTAACCAGCCAGCTGGCTGGAACCAGCCGGCTGTCACAGTTCTTCTTCCAGCCAGTCGGCTGGTCTCCACCGGTTTGGTCTCGTTTTTTCCTGCGGCGTGTTGTAATTCTGACCACGGGGCCGAGACAACACGACGCATTTATGGATTTCCGATAGATTTAAATTCCCCGCCTTGAATTCGCAGAATTCCAATTTAATTTATTAATTTATTTAAAATTCCTGAAATAAAACCTTAAAATCACAATTTCCACCCGGGATTCCCCAATTTCCCCCGTTTGTTTACCTTTTGTTTTCCCCTTGTTCCATCCTTGATTTTATCGATTTTCAGCCCTTTTTCACTTATTTTTAATGCATTTTTATATTAAAAAGCAGGTTTACAACTTTTAACCCTTTAATTTAATTAAATTTAAAAAAATAGAATGTAAAAAATGAAATTTCAGAATTTTAAAGCGAGGCGATGCAAAAACGCCCGAGGGGAGAGGTTCAGAAAGTACGAAGGAATTTTAAGGCCAGAGTCAGATTCTCAGAAACCATCAAGGATGGGTGAGTTTTATTTTTATTATTATTTTTATTATAAATTTAATTTTGTACTTTGGATTTCTCAATGAATGATATTTTAAAACAGGAAAATTTCGGTTTTCGGCGATGTTTTGAACTTATTAGCGGTTTTTCTTCAAAACCTGGCTAAAAGGTATTTTAAACTTATTTTATTTAGTAATTTTTTTAAAATTTAGTGAAAATCTCGTTTTCTTTGTTTTATATGGAAAAATCATATCCAAACGAGCCAGCTATCTGTCACAAATCTAGTCCAAATACCAGCCATACGACCAGGGTTCGATCCCACCCGGTGCCTTTCTTTTTATTTTAACTTTAGTTGATTTAATAGTGTAATTAGAAACATAAATAAGGTATTTTAAAGTGTTGAATTTTAAAATTTTACCTTTTTATGTCTTAAAATTAAGCTACCCGTCCGAAAAGGCCAGCTGAAAAATCCCTCGGTCCGGCCCGCCAAGCAATTTAAGAGCCTTTTTTCCTTATAATTTAATATTAATATTTAAAATTACAGTATCTACTTAAACTTACATCTATTTAAACAAAAAATTAAGTGCACCGGCCGAGATCGAACCCAGGTCGTCTTTTTCCATAAAACAATATGAAAACCCTTCGTTCCACCCATCTGGTGACTATTTTTGCCCTAGAGGTGATCGCAAATCGGAAAATTAGCATTTGGAGACCGTATCGATTCTCAAAATGCATCTAATTACGGGGTATGTTTATTCGCAGGTGCACCCACGGCGGAATATTTTGAATTCCTGGCATTTTATACTGAAAATTGGAGTAATGTTCCAAAAACAAAATCGATTCATACGCTGGAAAGCGGATATGACCAGAAAAAGCCTGAGCTTGCCACAAAAAAAGCAGAAAGCGGCCTGCGGTCGCCAGAAGACAAGCGGAAAGCGGCCTGAGGTTGGCAGAAAAAAGCGGCCTGAAATCGCCAGAAAAAAAGAGGACTGATGTTGGAAGAAAAAGCGGAAAGCGGCCTGAGAATGGCAGAAAAAAGCGGAAAGCGGCCTGAGGTTGGCAGAAAAAGCGAAAAGCGGCCTGAGGTTGGCAGAAAAAGCGGAGACGGCCTGAGGTTGGCAGAAAGAGCAGAAAGCGGCCTGAGGTTGCCAGAAATAGCACCGAGTGGGATCAAACCTCGGTCGTTAGTAGGGGTGCTAGTTTGATGTTTTTAAAGTGAGTTTTCACTTAAAAATGCTAAAATTTTCTTAAAAAGACTAAAATACATAGTTTAATTGAATATTTACCCAATTAAAGGGAATTTTAATGAAACTATTCGTAATTTTAATAAAATTTTAAATATTTTATATTAAAAGATCCTATTTTCAGAGTCAATTGGACTTTGGAGTACGTGCGTATGATAATGTGCTTCGTGGCCCTCGTGCTGATCGACATGCTCACTGGGCTGCGCATGGAGCTCTTCTACCCGTTCTTCCTGGTCATCAGGGCCTGCTACGGCGCCTTCCAGAAGAACCACGGCTACCTCTGCACGCTAGCCAACCAGAATCAGACGGTTTGTTCTATTTTTCTTCGCTTTCTTCTATTTCCAGGGAAAATCTTCATGAAAAGCTACTTTTTCCATATAAAATACTCAAAAATCAGTAAATAATACGCCAAAATTTAATGAAATTGACCAAAAACGGTTATTTTCGGGCCAGCTAGGTGTCACTAAGCCGAAATTGGATTGTCGGTAAATTTGGTACCTTTGCTCTATTTTTTCTTTCATTTTCAGGCATTATCCAGTTTAAAATACATTTTCCTTGTAGATTTTGGAAAAAAAATTGCTAAAATGTACCAAAATTTGGTGAAAAGAGCCAAAAATGGCAAAATTTCGAAGCAGCCGGGTGTCATCAAGCCAAAAAAGACATTTTTCTCGCTTCCAACCGGCTGGCAGCACATTTTCAGTGACAACCGGCTCTTTTTAATAAGAATTAATTAATTTTGTATATTGATTGATTTATTGCCAGCCGGCTGTCAGAATTGCTCCAAAAATTTGCTTCTCTGTGCATTTTATTTTGAAATTTCAAAATTTTTAAAACTATTTGTATGGAAAAATTATCGGAAAGCGATGGATTGTTGACAGCTGGTTCTAAAATTAACTCGCTAAAAATAGCTAGTAATTGCTTATTGAATACAATTATGCATGGATTCCGGGTATTTTTGTTATAAAATAGGCAAAAATAGTAGCCCAGTTTATTAATAAAACGGGCTCATTTTGTAACATTAAGTCCAGAACATCCGCTAGAAACAAAAACAAAATACCCGAAAAATCTGAAAAAATGTGGTAAAATTGGGAAAAATTACTTGGTTTTTGAATTTTGGCCTATTCTATCTTTACAGAAAGCTGGTTCAACTACCTTATTCATTTCTGTGAACTTTACGATTAGTGACAGCCATCTGGCCTTATTGTATTTTCCGAAAAGCGTCATTGTTGCCAGTCGGGTGGTGTTAATCAGACAACAATTTGCATGGTGACAGCCGGCTGGCAGAAAGGAATACTGTATTAAGTGTTTGACACTTGCGGTTTTATTGGTGGCTTTATATCAGGCCGTTTTCCTCTTTTTTCTGGGAACCTCAGGCCGCTTTCCGCTTTTCTGGGAACCTCAGGCCGCTTTCCGCTTTTTTCT
The DNA here is from genome assembly GCA_022343465.1 of Oscheius sp. G VE-2021. Classification (NCBI taxonomy): domain Eukaryota; kingdom Metazoa; phylum Nematoda; class Chromadorea; order Rhabditida; family Rhabditidae; genus Oscheius; species Oscheius sp. G VE-2021. The sequence goes on along the minus strand of JAJQXH010000044.1, from coordinate 452,998 downwards.
GGGAACCTCAGGCCGCTTTCTGCTTTTTAGGGCAACATAAGGCCGCTTTCTGCTTTTTTTCTGGGAACCTCAGGCCGCTTCTGCTTTTTAGGGCAACCTCAGGCCGCTTTCTGCTTTTTTTTTCTGGGAACCTCAGGCCGCTTCTGCTTTTTAGGGCAACATCAGGCCGCTTTCTGCTTCTTTTTTTTCGGTAATTTCAGGCCGCTTTCCGCTTTTTTTCTGGCGACCTCAGGCCGCTTTCCGCTTTTTATAGCGACATCAGGCCGCTTTCTGCTTTTAGGGCGCTTTGCCTCATTTTGACATGATTAAGTATACAATCCATAACTAAATTGGTAAAACTGTAAAATATGCTTTAAAAATACAAATCTCAGTCTTAAAAGTTTTAAAAAAAAATTTCCAGAAATTCTCCGTGCTGTTCCTGTGCATGACAGCGACGTCGGATCTCGTCTGCTACCTTTTTATCCCCATCCATTGGCTCATTTTCTGCGCCTCCTGTTACGTCTGGCTCAGTTTACTATGGGCCAGCTATGGCGGCTTTCTACGAGCCATCGCTGCCGTCAAAGGTGGGATTTAATTGGAATTTAGTGGTTAAAAGGCTTTTTTTAAACTTTATTTCATATTAAACAGCTTGAAAAATTAATTCAAGAAAATATATAACAGTTTGGGGTTGTAATGCGTCGTTTTGGAGAAATCTGCATATGAAATGCCATTTATGGCCATTCCAAGCAATATTCAAATGTGGATAACCATTTTAACAAACCACATGCACTGTGTTTACGCAATCGTCCACTCCATCGATTTATCGACTTTTTGGTCATCACTTTCGAATTTTCAATGTTACCGCCTGAAAAGACGCAGAAAACTCTGGTTGTCTGGGAAGGTAGCGCCGCGCGTTTCACACCCGTACGAGATCGGCGGCCGCGGCAAGGGTAGTCCCGCCGCATACAGCAATCAGTGCAATATGCTAATTTAAGTCGAAAAAAAAGTCCCTTACGGTTCCTTTAATTAGAATTTAGTAGGAGGATGCCAAGATTAACTCATTTCGACGGGGCAGAAGCCCTTGTTTATTGGCTATTCACTGTTGTGGGTATTGTTGGATTTTGGGAAGTAAAAGACAGCTTTTTGGCAACCATATGCCGCTTGAGCAGCTTTGTGGCCATTAAAAGCCGCTTTTTGGCAACCAAAGGCCGCTTGATTTGTTTTCGGCAATTTAAATAATACAGTTTACCCTTGATCAAAAGTAAAGTGCACCGGCGGGGATCGAGCCCTAAATTAAATTTGGTTTAAATTTAAATTTTTTCAGGCGAGGGCACGCAGACGGCTCCTCTTCTCTTCGGAGCTTTTTTTGTTCTTTGTTTCGAGTTATTTTGTCGACTACGGTATGTTTTTTTTGTTTTTAAATTTTATTTATTTTACTTCAGGTGCGATCTTCTAGTCTCTTCTATCGGTGAACGTATTTTTACTTCAATAGCAGACGGGCAAGGTTCGATTGTTCTCCTTTTTTTCTTTTTTTTTAAATTTCCATTTTTAAAATTTAACTTTTTTTAGTCTTTAAATTTCTATTTTAAAAATTTAAATTTTTCTTTTTACAGTCAAAATTTTTACAATTTAGTTTATTTTTAGAATTTAAATGTCAAATTTGACACTTAAATTTAATTTAAATTTTGTCTTTTTCTTAATTTAAATTTTTTTTTAAACTAATTTTTATTTTCAGCCTGCGAACATGTACGGGGCACGGGGAGTGCGGTGCCGAAGGCGTTGAACGCTTTTTTCGGGGCGCACTGCATCGGATATCCGCTTATTTTAATATCCTACAGTCTACGCTACTACTTTAAGTGAGTTTGAATTTTGAAAAATTAGAATTTTGAGAAGAAATTCAAATTGAAAAATTAGAATCTTGAGAAGAAATTCAAAACTTTTAAAAAGTTTTGGCACTTTTTCCCAATTTACAACTTATTGAAAAGCTAAAAGAGCAATAAAGCTTATTTTTAGAGGCAGATATATCAAATCATAAATTTTAAAAAGCATAACCTTCAATTAAATAAAAAATTAGAAACGAATTATACAAAAATTAGTATAAAATAATTTTTGTTCCAGAAAAATGAATTTCTGAACAATTTCCTAGTTTTATATATATTTCCGTGATTATAGTTTAATAGTTGTCAAATTTTTCTATTTAAAAATGATGATAAGTATTATTTTTATTAAAAAAAACTTTAAAAAAACAAGTTTTTAAAACCTATTATTTTGCTTTGTTTACCAATTTGCCTTATCAAAAGTCTTTCGAAATCAGGATTTTAAAAAAATAATTCAATTTTGAATATAAAACAACGGATGGATTTAGTTATCTCAGAAACTGCCGTCCCTTAAATTACCAACCAGACGACCAAGGTTCGATCCCGGTCGGTGCACTTCTTTTTTGCCTAATTTTAATTGAATATTTTGATAAAAACATTTAAGTATTTAAGGCATTTTTAACGGTTTAAAAATTTGAATTAAAAAAATTTAAATTGTAAAAAAAATTGAAAATCAACCTGGCTCGTGGATTTAAAAAAATCCGAAAAAAAATTAGTTTAAAACCGAAATCGTGTTCCTGAAGATTAAAACTTGTTTCCATCTCCGATCTCTGCCCGCCGTTCTTTTTCCACCCGTTCGTTGTCACATCAAATCACTCGCTTTCCGCCTTACGACGAACAAATTGCCCTATTTTGGCAGTAATCTATTGACCCCACTATTTTGCGACCGAGAAATCATCCTTTCCCCATTGATTTGTGAAGAATCAGGTCAAAAATCGCAAGTAGCAGGAGATCAGGCCACTAAACCAGGGATCCTTCCGGATTAGCCGTGGTTCTACCTTGGTTTGTTGAAAAAACGAGGAGATAAGGGGCCGAAATGGTGATAAAAGGGGAAGGAGACGGGATGGAGCCACGCTTATCAGATAATGGCAACAATTTGTGGGAGAGGTGCAATATTTCATAAGGAAAAGAGGTTCAGAGAAATAAATCTAAGTGAAAAAGGGAAAGGGAGCGGCCTGAGGTTGCCAGAAAAAGCGGAAGGCGGCCTGAGGTCGCCAGAAAAAGCGGAAGGCGGCCTGAGGTTGCCAGAAAAAGCGGAAAGAGGCCTGAGGTTACCGGAAAAAGCGGAAAGCGAGTTCAAGCGATTATTGCCTCTGCTTAGTTTTTTGAGTCACCATTCTGATGACATGGTTTATAATCGCCGGGATAACACGTAAGATTGAGACAGCTGATCCGATTTGCGTATACGCCACCACTGCTCTTTTTACTTAATATAATCTAAAAATCCTAATTTGTTTTTCTTTTCAATTTTCGCCTGCTTTTCGGGTTCTCACGAGCCGGGCCCATATCTGCACACGAGGTACTTGCACGTTTTGGCAACCATAGGTTGCTCTGCTTTTTAAATTAAAAGCCGCTTTTGGCAACCAAAGTCCGCTTGGCCTACTTTGTGTCAGCTACCTCTGCAAGCGGCCTCAACTTTCCAAAAAGCGGTCTCAGGTTACTAAAAAAAAAGCTGATTGTGCGCGCAATCTGGTACGGGTGCTGGATCGGTATTTAATGAGATAAGGAGACGTTGAATGAAGTGAAGGAAAACTGGAAACCCCGTTTATCCCAATGGAAATATACTAAACTTGGATCAATTAGCATCGAAAGTTAGCAACTTGTCCAAGGATTACACGCAAATTCGTGAAGAGTTCCAGTTTTCCCCTTTTTTTGATAGAAAAATGATTTATTGGGACTTTTTAATAACATTTTGGATACAAATTCAGCAAAAATAAACCAAAAGCGGCCTTAGGTTGCCAAAAAGCGGGTTAAGTGTCAAAAAGCGGCCCAAGCGGCCATTGGTTGCCGAAAAGTGGCCTTTGGTTGGTCAAAAGCGGCCTATATCCAATTTTGTTGGCAAAAAGAAGCATTAGATGCCAGAAAGCGGCCTTTTGTTGCCAGAAAGCGGCCTTTTCTTGACAAAACCCGCCCTTTGGCCTCACGGACCAGGCTTTCTGGGAAGTTTTGGTCGACCCGTGTCTGTCCATCCTACCAAATTGGTCCAACAAATTACCAACCACACGACCAAGGTTCGATCCCGGTCGGTGAACTTCTTTTTTGTCAAATTGTAATTGACTTGATTTTGGATAGAAATTAAAAGCATTTTAAACCTAACAATTTTCGCATAACTGAAATTTAGATTTGCAGTGCACATAATTCTGAAATGTCCACTAAACACATCACTCTTCTGTTTTTCCTCCCTTTCCGTGAACTTTCCATGGCAACGTGGCTGCCAATGTTTCCGCAGATGACTGCCACTGAAAAGGGAAGAAGAGGGACGTGTAGGGGTGTTTCCCCTTGCATCGATCGCCTTCGCCGCAATTACTCGGGGCGCCCGGCGTCTTTGATTCCAGACAGAGTGAGGGAGGACACGCAACAAACACCCTTTCCCTGATCATCAGGGTTTCTGGAAAGAGACTCTTTTTTAATTTATTGAATACAAATAAAATTAAAAATACTTCTTTCCAATTTTAGAACAATTGTTCTCTTTCCAAAGCATATTTTCTCTTCTAGAAAAATTCATTTAATTTTATTATAAAAATATTAAAACTTTGTTTTTTTCCCTGATTATTTCCTGATAATGTTGATACTCTTTTCATTATTTATTATTACGATATTAAATATAATTTTTTTAAAAATAAATTTATAGAACACATTTTTTTACATCGGAATATCCGGTTTATAGTGATTTTTACATCTCGAAAACTGTATTTGTAAAAATGGGGATTTTTTTAAAACTTTATTTAATCTCTATCTGAATTTCAAATTAAATTAAATAATATGCACTTATTCTGGATTTAAAAAAATATTTTTAAAGGGGAAAAGACAGTTTTTCTTTTGGAGCTGATCGTGAGGTAAATAAAAATAAAACACTGAAATAAAGAGAGAGAAAACAGCGAAATAAAAATTGTATTACCTCTGGTGAAATAGAGCTTGTAAAATTCCTTTTAAAAAGTAAATTAAAATGTCATGTTTATTAATTTGTATTAATTAATTTTGATAAAATGAAAAAAGTCTCTTTTTGAATTTTTTTTTTTTGAAAATAAAGAAACGATGGGCTAATATCATTTTTTTTCTTTTGATTTTCAGCCGATTCTCCTAATTTAAAGCTGAAAGAAGGAAAATTAAATTAATTGAATTCTTTTCCAGGGAGTGGCTAATACGACGGCGGGAGACGGAGATCGCGCGACGCAACGAGATCTACTACAAAGTTCTGACGGAGGCACTGCCGGCGGTGTACGACGGACCTCGCGACTACTCCGTCCGCACGCCTATTCTAGAAGAGGGTAAGTTTTTAGGGGATTCTGAAGTATTTTTAAAAGGAAGGTCCGATTTCTTAGGGGTTTCAGCAAAATTTAGAACATAACGCCGCTTTCCGCTTTTTCTGGCGACCTCAGGCCGCTTCCTGCTTTTTCTGGCGACCTCAGGCCGCTTTCCGCTTTTTCTGGCAACCTCAGGCCGCTTTCCGCTTTTTCATGCTACCTCAAGCCGCTTTCCGCTTTTGCATGCTACCTCAGGCCGCTTTCTGCTTTTTTTCTGGGAACCTCAGGCCGCTTTCCGCTTTTTCTGGCGACCTCAGGCCGCTTTCTGCTTTTTCAGGCAACCTCAGGCCGCTTTCCGATTTTTCTGGCAGCCTCAGGCCGCTTTCCGCTTTTTTTTGGCAACCTCAGGTGCTTTGTGCTAATTTAAAATTTTATGCTGGTCCAGGTTTTCAGAAGTATCGATTAGAAATAAAAGTACCGATAAATGTTACGGTTGACAAATTTAAATTTTGTTTAAAATAAAAAATTTTTTTTTAAATTTTTACTTTTTATTATTATTAAATCTAATGTTTGGGTAATTTTAATCCTATTATTTTAAATTACCCGCTAATCTTGCCCTTTCCCACCCCCACCTTTCCCTTTTTTCCGCTCGGTAATCCTTTAATTTCCCCCTAAAGGACAGCTATCCATAAAGAGATATCCGTTGTTTTCATCCCTCCCCTCTCTAAATTGCCCACGGCACACTAATCGTTCCTGCGTTCGGTTACTGTATTCCAATTAACCACGGGATTTCAATTATCCACGGGCGGAAGTGAAGGGAAATTGACAAATTGACCTGATGGATGCGGTGTTACCTAGGTAACACATACCACAGCCACACGCCCCCCGACCACAGCCGCCCGCGCGTAATTCGTTCCCACGGCCTTTTTGCTCCCCGATTTCAATATTGCGACGGAAAGTTTGCGTAAAATGTGGTACAGATGGTGTGAAATAGCCTCGAAATCGGAATTTTCGGATCAAGCGGCCTTTGGTTGCCAATGCGGCTTCTAATGGCCAAAAAAGCAGAACTTGGGAATATTACAACGCAGTTTGCGTAGAATTGCTAAATTCACAATTTTTTAAAATATTGATTTTAGCACCTGAAATTCCAAAAAAGGAAGGAGTATTCCAGAATGAAAGGCTGAAATAAAGACAAATTTACCAAAGAGCGGCTTTTTCTTTCTTCAAAAAGCAGTAAGCGGCTTTTTGGTCGCCAAAAAGCGGCTTTTATTCTTCTAAAATGAGGTCAAGCGGCCTATGGTTGCCAAAAAAGCGGCTTTTTTCCACAACAAGCAGATAAAGCGGCAGTTGCCAAATACAGCCTTTTTGCTCCTCCTTTTGAATATTGCGATGCAAAGTTTGCTTAAAATGTGGGCGAGAGAGGATGAAACAGCCTCATTCAGCCGTTAATTTCAATATATATTTTTGTGATTTTAGAAGCCGAAATTAAAAATAGTGCATTCCAGGCCATCTGCCAGAAAAAGCGGAAACCGACCCGAGATCACCGGAAAAAGCAGAAAGCGGCCTGAGGTTGCCAGAAAAAGCAGAAAGCGGCTTCTGACTACCAGAAAAAGCGGAAAGCGGCTGAGGTCACCAGAAAAGAACAGAAAGCGGCCTGAGGTCGCTAGAAAAAGCAGGAAGCGGCCTCAGCTCGCCAGTAAAAGCAGAAAGCGGCCTAATGTTTCCAGAAAAAAGCAGAAAGCGGCCTGACGTCGCCAAAAAAAGCGGAAAGCGGCCTGAGGTTACCGCAATCTGCAGAAAGCGGCCCGAGAATTAAAAACCTTTCATTCCACCCGATTGGCTTCTATTTTTGGCCCTAGAAATGGTCTGGAATCGGCAATTCCAGACATCGATTCACAAAATGCATCTAATTACGGGGTATGTTTATAGTCAGGTGCACCCCCGCCGGAATATTTTGAATTCCTGGCCTTTTTAGCCGAAAATGGGAGGAATTTTTAGGAAATGTTTTCATAGTTTGTCATATTTATAAGCCCAAAAATATATTATCCCTCGTGTAAAAGTTTTCTGTTGGGTACAATTTTTTTCTCCTTTTTTTTGAAGTTTTAGAACATATTTTATAAATTTAAAAGGTTTTATCACCCTCACTCCACTGTTTCAAAGCTTTACGGAGGTGGATAACTTAATTTAAAGGTTAAAAAAATTTATCTTCAAAGTAATACTTTTTAAACAAAATTTTTCTTGTAAAAAACAAAAAAAAACTTACTTTTGCCGAATTACTCCACTGTTTTAATGATTTACAGAGGTGAATAACTTAATTCAAATGTTTAAAGAAATATTTATTAAAGTAATACTTTTTTTAAACAAAAATCTGTTTTCTAGAAGAAAGCAGATTTTTGTTTCAATTTTTGTTTGTTCCAAATGTAATTTTGTTAAACGAAAATGTTAAAAAAATGAATAAACATGAATAATGAATAAAAAAATTAATTATTTATAAAAATTACTTTAAAAATTTTTTGAAACTGACTTTTCCAAGTTTTTTCCCTTTTTCAGACAATTAAAACGTCTGCCGAAATGAATCATTTTATTAAAACGTTTATTGCAATGCCATCTGCTATTTCAATGACGAATCGTCCCAAAATTCCAATTTTCCCGGCTGCCTTTTTCCAATCTCCCTTTTTCTGCCCAAACAATTGAATTTCGTGAATGAAAACACGTCGCGAGGCAATGAATCAGGCTGTCAGCATAATAGATGATAAACAATGGATGGCTGCCTCCTCTTAATAGAAATTTCGATCCAGCCGGCTGGCACAAATTGGAGAGCAGACGGCTGGCACGAAGAACGTTTTCTGTAACAGCCGGCTGTCACTTTTACTTCCTTTTTTCTTTTATGGGCTGAATTCTAATTCCTTTTCTTCGATTTACTGCTTCAATTTCACCGGCTGGTACCAACCAGATCTTTAGTGACAACCGACTGGTACTAATTTTAGTGCCAGCTGGTCTGTCTTTATGACCCGGCTGTCAATAAGGCCTAAGCCTTTTGCTGCCAGCCGGTAGGTATTACTGTACCCTCTGGCAGAAAGATCAGCTGTCACTAAAACCCTTCCTGCCAGCCGCTACAATTCCTCGAGTTTTTGGAGTTGTTGACAGTCGGATGGCTACAAATTGCAGCCAGCCGGCTGGCACTGATTCTTAATCTGGCTAATTATCGTTTCGCGAGGGAAAACAATACATGTTTCGTGCCAGCCGGCTGGCTCTGCCCTGTCTTTTGTGCCAGCTGGCAGACTGCTTTTTATGACAGCCGGCTGGTTACCAAATTATTGGTGTCAGCCGGTTGGTATTAACGTCCCAAAGTCAGCCGGCTGTCAATAAAGCCCACTTTGGTGCCAGCCGGCTGAAATTCGTGTACCGGCTGGCAGCATTTTCGTTGGTGACAGCTGGTAATCACGGTAGCGGCTGTCAACAAGCTGATTACTGTAATTTTTCATCAAAACTCGGCTGGCAGCAGGGAATTATCCTAGTGACAGCCGTTTCCGGCTTCACAACCAATGAACTCGATCATCTTTAGTGACAGCCGGCTAGTTTACAAAATGATATAGCCAGCCGGCTTGTACAAATTTTCCGGTACCAGCTGGCTTGTACAAAAACGGCTGTCATCAAGAAATGTTAGTGACAGCCGCTAAACCACTGTTAAGAAAGACCAAAATCTTTTACCGGCTGGTTCAAGATTGCTGACAGCTGGGGCGGAGGCAGCCGGCTGGCAGGTAGGTACTTACGGGTCCTTCCAGCCGGCTTACTGTATTTAACCTAGTGACTGCCGTTTCCGGCTGGTTCTAAGCTTCCTGCCAGCCAGGACTGAACCAGCCGGCTGGCACTAACGGCCAAGAAGAGGAAACTTCCTTTGTGACAACCGGCAGTCATTACCGTACTATTGTCAGACATACCTGTTTTGTTACCGGCTGGTACTAAGCTAATTGTTGGTGCCAGCCGGCTGGTAGCTGCTTTATTGTGATTGCTGACTGCCGGATGATCCTCCCAGCTGGCATCAAGGTATTATCTGTTCCTGCCAGCCGGGTTCTTACCGGCTGGTATTTATTCCAGTGGAATAGACCGTATTTTGTGACAGCCGGCTGGACCAACCGGCTGGCATTTTCGTACTTCTGACAGTCACACCTGCCTTCTTACCAGCTGGTAGTAATTGAGGATAAGGGAAACCCAGTTTTTAGTGACAGCCGGCTGGTTCCTACTGGCCAGTGACAGACACACTAGTTTTGTGGAGGGTTACTGTAATTTTAAGGGTTTTTATTGATTTTCAAGTATTTTAAGGCCAATTAATCAAATTTCCTGTTTTCAGAGTGCGAGGGCTTGGGGCTGGACCTGCAGCCGATGCTCATGGCGCCTCCGAACTGCAACGGCACGTCGCGGAAGTCGTCGTCGAAGACGAACGGGTTGCGGAATCGGCAGAGCTCGCGGAACAAGCCGAACGGACAGCACTCGACGCCACCACAGCAGAAGAACGGGGTTGGGAGGAGGGACGAGGAGGATGACGACTCTGATGGTAGGGATAGCACTGCATTATGCAAATTTGATTAGAAAGGGAGCGAGACAGAGACATAGAGAGAGAAAGGCCAATTTTTGCCGCATATGGCAGCATGAAGCCGCTTTTTAGCGCAGATGGCAGCCTCAGCCCGTTTTTTTAGCGCAGATGACAACATAAGGCCGCTTCATTTTTAGCGCAGTTGGCAGTCTTAGGCCGCTTTATTTTAGCGCAGATGGCAGCCTAAGGTCGCTTTTTGCCACCGATAATAACATATGACCGCTTTTTTAATGCAGATGGCAACATAAGGCCGCTTTTTAGGGCAGACGACAACATAAGGCCGCCTTTTAGCGCAGATGACCGCATTTGACGCAGATGGCAGCCTCAGGGCGCTTTTTGCCGCCGATGGCAACATTAGGGCGCTTTTTTTACGTAGGTTGCAGCCTAAGGCCGCTTTTTTAGAACAGATGGTAGCCTCAGGCCGCTTTTTAGCCCATATGGCAGAACAGAAATTTGAATTTAAGAACCTTAAGTTTTCAATTATTTGTCGACTATTTTAAGAATTTTGCGACTGTCCTATTTTTAAAGCAAAAATAGTAAAATAGACATCGAACAATAACGAAAATCGATTATAACTATTCGTAAATATTTTTATTTATTGGTTATTTCACACAATTCTTTTTTGCGGGTGAAAACTAATATGTTTAAAATGTTTACCAAAATATCCTCGGTTGAGAGAGAGTGAGAATGAGAGAGAGAGAGAGAATTCTTTCTTTCTCAAAAAACCAACCAATTCCAGGAAGCGACGAGTGGCTGCAAAGTCCGCGACAGCCGGGTGGTTCGATCTCTCTCGTCCGACTGGTTTGGGCTTTCCTCCGGTGGACGGGCTCCATGCTATCGGCCGGCGTCGTCGAAGAGGACGACGGCGGGGATGCGCATGGCGACGAGTACAAAAAGGTGAGACCGTGAAGCCGTAAACACGTGAGGAAGTGAGCGGGTGAAGGAAGACGTGTGATCGTGAGCGGATTATCCATAGGCCGCTAGTTAAGAATGATCTCAGGCCGCTTCGGTCAACCATAGGCCGCCTAATATCGATTTCAGAGAAATACCAGGACAACTAAAGGCCGCTTAAAAACCAAACTGTTTTTTTTTTGGATTTTGGCAACCTCAGGTCGCTCGCTTTCTCTAAATTAAAAAAGCTAAATATTCAAAAAGCAGAAGCCGCTTTCTGCGGCATCTGCTTTCTTTTTGCGCTTTTTATGGGAGCCGCTTTTTAAAGGATTCTGGCAGCCTCAGGCCGCTTTATTTGTATTCTGGAAGCCCAGGTTGCTTGGCATTCCACTGCTAATCTCTGAACCTTTTGTTTTTCTTCGAAAACCTTCGAATAGAACACGGATCGTATTCTTGTCACCTGGGTAACGCGTTGTTTATTGGACAATACTGTTGATCAGAGTCTGCGAATCTGGTATTTCAAAAGTTTTCATATATTAACAAAAATATGTCTAGTCTAACTATTGAATAAAACAATTAAAACAAAAAAAATTAGTCGAGCAGGGACCGAACTGGGGTAGTTTGGATTACCAGTTATTTGGATTTTCTCTCGTCATGGAAAACAACAAAAATATATGGGTTGTTCTAATCCTCCTTAACATAGTTTTTGCATGTTTAGAACTGTTGTTTACAACAAAAATAGCAGAAAATTGGTAATTTTTAAATGAATTACATTCAAAATTGGTGATATGGAGAGAGAGAGAGAGAGAGAGAGAGAAAGAGAGAAAGACAAATTATTTATTGTTTCAATTCCAGAGTATGCGGAATGGCGACCTCAGCAAGAGGGCGGTGATGGCCAGAAAAGGACGGGTACGGGAAAAAACATCCAAGGACAAGGTGATCACCGCCCATCCGATTGAACGGGAGAAGGTTTGTTTTGTACTTTTAACAGCTTTTAGGCAATCAAAGGCCGCTTGGACCGCTTTTTGGAATCAAAGGCCGCTTGGGCCGTCTTTAGGCAAACAAATGCCGCTTTTTAGCAATCATACGCCGCTTAGACATCTTTTTGGTAAACAAAAACCGATTGGACCGTTTTTTGGTAATTAAAGACCGCTTGGACCGCTGTCTGGCAACCAAAGGTCGCCTTTTTGACATCCAAAGGCCGCATTTTGCCAATCAAAGGCCGCTTTGTTGGCAACCAAAGGCCGCTTGGATAGCTTTTGGTAATCAAAGACCGATCAGACTGCTTTTCGGAATCGAAGGCCGCTTTTTGACAACCAACGGCCGCTTGAACCACGTTTTGGCAATCAAAGGCCGCTTGGACCGCTTTTTAGCTCAAAGGCCGCTTGTTCCGTTTTCCCAATCAAAGGTTGCTTGTACCGCTCTTTTCAATCAAAGGCCGCTGGAACCAAGGCCGCTTTTTGCAACAAAAGGCCGCTTTCTTGGGAAACAATGGCCGCTTGGACCGCTTTTTTGACAATCAACACCCACACTGTAACTACAGTAATCCTCCAAAAGCTACAGTTCCTCAAAATTCCAATTACACCACCTACCGTATTCCCAATTACAGTATCTTTTTCAGGTCTGTCCACTGTCGACGATGAACGGCGGGCCGAAATCGTCGACGGAGACGCGGGAGAGCAGCAGGGACACGAGTATTTCTACGAGTACCACCACCGCAGCCTCCTCCGACAGGATAGCGTGAGTTTAATTAGCATAAAGCGACGGTATTCCCTCGGAACCTAGATTATCCCAGGTTACTGTAGGCTGAGGTGAACTTTTTCCATCGAAAATTATTGGAAAATCCAAAAAAGTGCTGGAAAATGGCGATTTTTGCCACTCCCATAAAACTTGATTTGCATAAAGCGACGATAAAACAAGATTTTCAGGATCTCGATGGAGTTGGAGCACATCAAATCGGAACTTCACAATTTGAGGAATGCGGAGCAGGACGCCCGGTTGCAGCTGAGCGCGGCCAGGAATACGGAGACCATGCTGCGCAATGAGAACAGCAATCTCAAGGCGAATGTGGAAAGACAGGAGAATAAGTGAGTTTGCCAAAAAGCGGCCTTTGGTTCTCAAAAGCGGCTTTTAATTGCAGGTCTAGCGGCCTTTTGTTGCCAGAAAGCGGCTTTTTATCGCAGGTCTAGCGGCCTTTTGGTTCCCAAAAGCGGCTTTTAATTGCAGGTCTAGCGGCCTTTTTTTGCCAAAAGTGGCTTTTAATTACAGGTTTTGCGGCCTTTTGTTGCCAGAAAGCGGATTTTAATCGCAGGTCTAGCGGCCTTTTGTTTCCAAAAAGCGGTTTTTAATTGCAGGTCTAGCGGCCTTTTTTTGCCAAAAGTGGCTTTTAATTACAGGTTTAGCTGCCTTTTGTTGCCAGAAAGCGGCTTTTAATTGCAGGGCTAGCGGCCTTTGGTTCCCAAAAGCGGCTTTTATTCAACAAAAAGCAGGTCAAGCGGCCTTTGGTTGCCAAAAAGCGGCTTTTAGTAGAAAATCAGGTCTCGCGGCCTTTTGTTGCCAAATAGCGGCTTTTAATTAACAAAAATCATCAGGTCAAGCTGCCTTTTGTTGCCAAAAAGCGGCATTTAGTAAAAAATCAGGTCAAGCGGCCTTTGGTTGCCACAAAGCGGCTTTTAATTAACAAAAAAAATTGAATTCCATTCTTGTAGACCAATTGAATTTTGAAAATTCTCTCACTAAATTTTCTGTTTCCAGATACTGATTTAAGGAAACTCATTGGAATAATGCAATCCTAATGCTCCATTTTAGATACCGAGCCCAGGAGAAGCTGCGCGACACGGACCGCTTCAACATGCTGCAGCTGGAGAAGAAGTACGCCGATCTGTTGAACAAGAAGAACGACGTGGAGAGGGAGCTGATGGCCGAGCGGAAGGCCCGCAAGGACGACGGGGGCCAGCGGACGGAGGAGCAGCTGCGAGTGAGGGAGAGGGAACTGGAGACGGCCGTCGATCGGATGAGGGCAGAGTCAGGGGCCAGGGAGGACAGACTGCAGCAGCTGCAGGAGGAAGTGAGGGAGTTGAGGAAGTTCAAGGAGAACAACGACAGCGATGTTTCGGTTAGAAAAAAAGAATTGGGAGATAAAATAGGAATTTTAGGGGAAAGATATGGAGATCACGCATTTGAAGCAGAGAATCGCTGCGTTGGAGGAGTCTTTGAAGGCGGAGAACAAACTGAAGCAGGATCTGTTCAGGGCACTGGGGGATGCGAGGCATCACAATTCTACTCTGGAAGGTTGGGGAGAGAGAGAAAGAGAGGCTTGAGTCTGCCAGTAATCATGAAAACCACGCGGAATTCGGCAGTTTTAACTGAAAACTGCGCGGTAATTGGACAATTTCGATGAGAAACCGTGCGGCAAACTGCCATTTTAATTGAAAACCGTGCAGCAATCGGTTTTTTAACGAACTACCCGTGCGGTATTCGGTGAATTTTATGGAAAACCGTGCGGAAAACAGCAGTTTTAACTGCAAATCGTGCGGAAATCGGCAATTGAAATAGGAAACCTTGCGGAAAACGTGGGAAGAAATTTTGAAAACCAAGCGGCAAACGGCAGATTTGATATAAAACCATGCGGCAAACGGCATAGGAAATGTTGAAAACCCTGCGGTAATCGGCAGTTTTAAAAAAACGGGAGATTTTACAGAAAAAAAGAAAGGTTAGAAAAGCGGCCTGAGTTTAACAAAAAGCGTTTTTCAGATGGGAAAAAGCGGCCTACGAATGCCACTTTTGGCAGCTTTCAAATATCAAAAGCTATCACGAATTCACCAAAAAGCGTCGTAAATCCATAAAAAGCAGCCTGACGATGAGGTCACTCACGGAAAGTGGCTTTGAAAGTCGAAAAGCGGTCTAAAGCCACCAAAAACGGGTGCCAGAAAGCGCCCCGAGGCTGGCAAGAAGGAAGGAGAGATTTAGAGAGTGACATGGAGAGAGAGAGAGAGATTTAGAGATCTAGAGAGAGAGAGATAAACACAGTTTTCAACTGCCTTCTTTCCAGGAAAACTTCGCTCCAACCACGACTCCGCCCTCTCTGTCTCCGTCCACAATCCGGTCTCCGTCAGCGAGAAGACGTCTCCCACTCAGCAGATCCCCTCCACCTCTCCTCCCTCCTACAGCATGGCCATGCAGCACCCGAAATGCGATCATCCTTTCCTGTGAGTCTCTCTCTCTCTCGCTTTTTATCTCTTTCTCTCTCTCTCGCTCTCTCTCTCTCTGTCTCTCTCTCCTCTCTTTCTCTTTCTCTCTTTCTCTCTCTCTCTCTCTTTCACTCTATCTCTCTCTAAATGCAATCGATTTTTCAACAGAAAATCCTGCGGGAAACGTCAGTTTTAATGAGAAACCGTGCGGCAAACGGTAGTTTCAGCTAAAAATTGTGCTGAAATAAGCAGTTTTCAATTTTTTAACTGTTTTACAATAAAACCATGGGGTTATCGGGAGTTTTTAATTAAAACGGCGGCAAACGACAGTTATTGACGAAAAACCCTGCGAAAATCGGCAGCTGTACCAAAAAACCGTGTGAAAATCGGCAGCGTTAATAAAAACAAACTTGCATAAATCGGCAGTTTTAACGAAAACTGCGACGTTGTTTGTTGAAGAAAAAAACCTTGCGGCAAACGGCAGTTTTAAAGGAAAATCGTGGGGCAAACGATTTTTAACGAAAACCCTTGCGACAAACGACAGATTAACTCGAAAATTGTGCGGCAAACGGCAAACAGGAATATCAACTAAAAACCGCGCGGCAATCGGCAATTTCGACGAGAAACCATTCGAAAAAAACACATGGCAGTTTTCATTAAAAACCGTGCGGCAAAAACTGTAGTTGTAATGAAAATCGAAAACCATACGGCAGTCTTTAATGAAAACCTCGCGGAAAAGGCCAGCTTCAATGGAAAACCGTTCGGCAAACGGCCTTTTCAACAAACAAAAAACATGCAGAAATAGAAACCTGTAAGAAGTTTGCACGGTTTTTTTTGTTTGTTGTTGAAACTATCAATTACCGCATTTTAGTAAACAATTTAACGAACGAAAAATCGTGCAGTGAACAGCAGTTTCAAACCGTGCTCTCTCTCTCCTTCTCTCGCTCTCTCTCTCTCTCTCTCTCTCTCTCTCTCTCTCTCTTTAACCCTCTCTCCTTCCAGGAACGCCGCCATCCAACAGCACCACTGGTCTCCGACCGGCGAGCACATCCTGTTCGAGCAGTCCTCCTCGCCCACCCTGATGTCTCCCTCCTGCGTCCTCCCCCCTCCCCATGCCCAATACGGAGTCCCCGGAAAGAACCCCACCCGCATCAACTGAAGAACCCGCGTGTCCCTCTCTCTATCCCCGTGTACAACACTTTCCCCGACCTTTCTTCTAAGCTTTTCTCCCATTTCCCGGATCTCATTATACGGTTCATCACGTTTTTTTCACACACTCTCTCTCGTCCAACTCTCTCTCTCTCTCTCCTTTCCACTATAATATACATACTTTTGTCAGTTTGAGGCCCCGAAAAAGTCTCGCTTAGGATACGTGGTGTAGCATAGGACTGTGGTCTTTTTTACAGACTGCAATCGAGCTATTTATTACTTTATTGTTCAGCATTACTGTGATTGCAGAGCAAGAAAAATACATGAAAATCTTTTCCTAGTTTGGGTTTTTGGGAGCAATGGAGGGGGATAGGAGGAAGGTTCGATCGTCTCAAAAAGAGCATTCGCAAGAGAGAGAGAGAGAGAGAGAGAGAGAGAGAGAGAGAGAGATGGAAAGATATGGAGAGAAGGTTAGAGAACAGACATGACTACAGCTCGTCAGAGACGCAGATGACAACGACATGCTAGAGACACAGAGGCAAGGGTCTGGTTAGAGAAGCACAGATACGACAGTGGTTTGGTTAGAGAGACAAAGAAAACAACTGGGTAGAGATGGAGAGAAAATAGCTGGTTAGAGACGCAGAGGAAAATATAATCAGTTGCGGTGGCAAAGATAATGACTGTTTAGAAACACAGCGGAAAATATAACTTGTTAAAGACGTGGAAGTAAATTGGAATTGAATGAGGGACCGAGAGGAAAAAAGAAGAAGAATGAGAAACATGGAGAGAGAAGGAGACCGAAAAAGAGAGAGAAAAAGAAAGAAAAGGGGAGTAATAAAGATAAAATACGGGACATTACATAAGACTTGCTAACTTTGGCGGTAATTATCATAATAACGTTAGAGAGAGAGAGAAAGAGAGAGAGAGCAGAGCAACAATAATAGATATAACTAAATTCCGGTATTGAGAGTAAGAGAGGTGGTGGGAGATCACCACACAAAGCATAAAGGGGAAGACAACATAACAAAGGGACACACATATCTCTCTTTCATCTCGCTCTCCCCTCATCTAGTGTTATGTATGCATGTATTTCTGCGATCGGATCACGATTAGTCTGTCCTATTCGGCGATGGCTTCGATGGTCTTCAGGCCGAACCATTTGTGTCCGGCGACGAAGACGGCCATGCCGATGCCCGCACAGAAGAGGATGAAACTCGCGATGAAGCCGAAGACGGGGCAGTTCTGAAAGAAGAGAGGTTAGAGAGAGAGAGAGGGAGAGAGAGAGAGAGAGAGAGAGAAAGACCTTGATCCGCTCTGCTTTCTCCTTGGATCCACTGCTTACCCTGCTGCTCCTCTTCTTCCTCTTCTTCTTCCCCTTCTTCTTCGTCCCCGACTCCTCCTCCTTCGGCTCCTTCATCTTACTCCCCGTGCTCTTCTTGCTCTCTCCCTCCTTCTGGCTCCCTCCTTTCTTGCTGCCAGGGTTCAGATTCGGCCCGGAGATGGGGTTGGAGTTAAGATCGATGTTGTCGTCTCTCAGTGGCGCCACTTCGGGAGCCTTGAAGTCGACCGAGGGAATCGCGTGGACAGGGGCAGCTCCGGGCGTGGTGGGAGCCGAAGGGGCGGAGGGGGGCTGCGCGGGAGGGGGCGCAGCTGCAGGAACGGGGTCTACCGGGGCGTCGGGGACATTGCCGTCCTGCGGCAGCAGCATTTCGTATTGGTCGTTGTCTCCCATCTGGAACGGGTTATTTGAGAAGAGGAAGAGAGAGAGAGAATGTAAACTCACGTTTGGGAGGGCTTCCAGGCGAGAGGTGGAGAATCCACCGTGCTGGGGCAGGGCACGAGAGAGAATGAGGT
>JAJQXH010000044.1:382500-430000 GCA_022343465.1 Oscheius sp. G VE-2021 | reverse complement strand
TGAACACACATACACACATACACATATTCACAAGTACGCACGTACACGCATACACACACTGGACACACCAATACACACTCACACATACGCACGACGTACACACGTACACATGCACACACGCCAAAAATACACACAGACCTACACGTAGGCAAATACATACACACTAACACACATACACACTCAAACACTCAAACACTCTCTCTCTCTCACACACACACAGACACACGTTCACAAACACACACGTTTCCAGGTGATTTCAAGGACTCCGAAGCCGTGCTCCGTTGGCTCCGCTCTCACGAGGAAGTAGTCACCTGGGAGTTGACTGACGATAACTTTGAACGTCGCACCGATTCTCACTCTCCTGATGAGGGAGCTCTCGATTGGTTTGTCATGTTGTAAGTTTTCTTCTTTCAATCAAAGAAAATAAGAATGTCCTAACTGAAAAAGAAAAAAAAGTGAATGTTAAGTACATTTATATAAATTTATGAAAATCCGAATTTTTAGCTACGATGCTGATGAGGGAGCCTGCAACGCTTTCGTTCCTATGTGGGAGACGGTGGCTCACAAACTGAGGGGATTGGTGAGTGGAAAAATTACCTTTCCTTACCTTACCTTACCTTACCTTACCTTACCTTACCTTACCTTACCTTACCTTACCTTACCTTACCTTACCTTACCTTACCTTACCTTACCTTACCTTACCTTACCTTACCTTACCTTACCTGACCTTACCTTACCTTACCTTACCTGACCTTACCTGACCTTACCTTACCTGACCTTACCTTACCTGACCTTACCTTACCTACCTTACCTACCTTACGTTAAGCCTTACCTTACTTTTAGGTTAACGTCGCTAAGGTAGAAATGAGCGTTAACGATGATGTGAGCGACCGCTTCGACGTCGATCAGGCCGATTGCCCCGCCTTCCTTCTCTTCCACCGAGGAAAGGTCTACCGTTACAAGGAGGCTGCCAAAGACGTCAGATCGCTTGTAAACTTTGCCATGTTCAAGTTCAAGGAGCAGAGGGGACACAGGTAAAACTCATTCTAGCCTCTAAGATTATCTTCTTAAAGGGACAGTCAGGCGGCTTTTGCAACTTTGTCTCATATGAAAGAGATAATTCAGCTGTACAAAAAACTTTTTGGGACCTTATGTAGGAAATCCCTAGTTTTTGAGATATTCAACCTCAAAGTAGCCGATTTCGGGTTTCCATCCGCAGAAAGTGCGGATGGCCCGGACGGTCAATGTGTCCTGCGTTTAGTGGCATTCAAATTTGAATAAGACATTGAGGGAAATGAGGAGTGCGCGAGACAATTTAGCATTTTTGAAAATGGGCGACCGTATCCTATCATAATGAAATGAAAAGGCCCCTGACTGTCCCTTTAAGTCACTTAAAGGGACCGCGTAAAAATATGTTTTTTTCTAATTTTGTGATAAAAGCCTAGATCTCATTCCCAGGATTCAGAAAAATACCTCATTTACCCATTTTGGATCAAAATGAACCGATTTAGGGGCACTTGAAATTTTGGGGAAATTGTAGTTTGAATTGCCGCCAACTCTGCGTCTCCCCATTTCCCACACTCTCTCGCCCACTCTGACCGTGTTTCCGTGCGGCAAACGCGTAAAACGGCCGTCTAAACGCGCCCCTTTTGCAGTCGAAATCATATAAAAGGGGTATGTTTCAAATCGTTGAAACGATATCAATTCGATGAAATAATTGTAAAGAGACTTTGAAAAATCAATTTTACGAGGTCCTTCCCCTTTAACTGACACCCGTACCAAATCGGTGAAACCAAATCGTTATTTTAGGGTACCCGAGCCACCCACGGCCATTGAGCACGTCTACGAGTACGTGAAAGAGAAGATTGTTGAGATGGCTGTAAGTTATTTAAATTAAAAGCATATAAAAATGGCTTTAGGATGACAAACAAGCCATGTCTGTTCTTGGAGTGGGTGGCCTCATTCTTATCGTTGCTGCTACTCTTGGTTTCAAGGCCTACAGAATCAGCAAGGAGAAGAAGACTGCCTAAACGGGACACAAGAAGAAGTATAGTTGACGAGTATAGCGATCGCATAGCTCAATGTTGTTTTGTCCTCACTTTTGCACTGCCCACGCCATTTGTTGCCATCGATTTTATGAATATTTGCTACTTAGAGAGAGAGAGAGAGAGAGAGGAAGGGAGGGAGAGGGAGAGGGAGACAAAGAGAGACAGACAGATACTACATTAGAGCATCATCCACTTTTTTTGGTAAACTGAGGCCGTTTTTTTTGGCAACCTCATACCGCTGTTTTGGTAACGTGAGACCGCTATTTTGGAAAACTGAGGCCACTTTCTTGACAAACTGAGACCGCCTTTTCGATAACCTAAGGCCGCTTTTTTTGGCAATGTGAGGCCGCTTTTTGGTAATCTAAGGCCGCTTTTTGGCAACGTGAGGCCGCTTTTTTGGTAACGTCAGGGCGCTTTTTTGGCAACGAGACTCCGCTTTTTGAGCAAGCTGAGGCCGCTTTTTTGGCAACCTGAAACCGCCTTTTTGGTAACGCAAGGCCGCTTTTTGTTAACCGGGATAAAGCCTTGGTCGAGCTAGAGACAGAGAAAGAAAGAGAGAGAGAGAGAGAGAGAGAGAAAGAGAGAGAAAGACCATCATCGACAACTTCATTCACACTTACAGAAACGAACATCAACAACATAATTAAAATAATCATCCAATATTCAACGGGGGGCACTTACCTGCGCCGGCGTTCCCGACTACGGGACCGTTTTTTATCACGAGAGCGACTGCGCTTTATCTTCTTATCGCGGGGGGAGCGGGATCTATTCTTCCTCTCGCGAGAACGACTCCTTTTCTTCCTCTCGCCGGATCGGCTCCTCTTCCTCTCACGCGAGCGAGAGCGGCGGGAACGCTCCCTCGAACGACTGCGCTTGCGCCGAGAATCACTGAAAATTGAAGGGATTAGAGTAAAACGTTAAATAATATTCAAAATATTTTATTTTATAAAAAAAATCTTTTTTTTTTGTTGTTGTAAAAATTCTTATGATTTTTTAAAGGTAAAAAATCATTGCATTTTGCCATCATCATATGAGTGCACCAATTTTGAAAAAATTTTTTTAAAAATTTTATACCTTATTTTTTTAGATTAAAAGAAAAAAAAACTGAGAATTGATTTTTTTTAAAAATAATAATAAATCGAATGAAAAAAAATGAATTTAAAAAACAACAATTTTAAATGAATTTTTTCGCCACAATTTTTATTTTGAAATTTTTGTTTATCATTTAATTACAGTATTTTGTTAAAAATTTAAATGTTTCTGATTTTTTTAAAAATTCTGCGTTAATTCCTGTTTTAATAATTTTTTAAATGTTTTAAAAACTTTTTTTTTCAATTTTTTAAGAGTTAAAAAAGTTTTTTAACTCTGAATTTTTTTAAAACCTATTATTTTTCTTAAATTTTATTCTTTTAAAAAGCCTTTCGGGTTTTCAAAAATCTATTTATTTGTTTTTAAAATTGTTTTAAATGATTTAAATAAATTTGTTTTTGGCACATTTTTTTAAAAAAATTGCAAATAGTTTCCTTCGATGTTTCCTAGTAGGAAGCTTATTTGGGCTAAATTTTTTTTTAAACTTTCTAAATAAAAAAATATGTTGTTATATAATAAAAATGTAGTTTTAGAAATAATTAAAATTTTATATTTTGGCGATCTCAATTTTTTTCTTCGGAATGTTCGGCTTTTTGCTTCAAATTTTGGTTATTTTTTAAGCTTATTCGAAGCTAAACTTTATAGTTTTGAAATGATTTAAAAAATCAATATTTAAAAAAAAATGTAAAAAAATCAATATTTCAAACAAACCTCTCCTTCTCCTCCCCTTCCTTGGCCTCTTTCACCTCCTGGCTCTCCACCTTCTCCTCTTCCGCCTTCTTAGCCTCTGAAAATAAAATATTAGCTTCTAAAATGCTAATTTTGAACAGCAGAAAAAGGCAGTTGAGGCGTTTTTGTCGGGGTTGATTGGAGCAAACTTACGTTAATAAAAAGCAAAAAACCTTTGGTGACATACCTCGTTTCGGGGTCGATTTGCTAAAAGTTCGTGGTATACCAATGGGAGCCTTAAAGGTCACTTCCAATTCGTCCTTGTTGGCCGAAGAGCCATCCACGTCGTCGTCGCTGCTGTCATCGCCGCCTCCTAAAAATAGTGGTTATGTGTGTCAAAAGAAATAGTTGTAGGTCAAAAAAGTGGACCAAAACAAACCATTGTTCATAGAAAGTGACGAGAATCGTTACAAATTAGAAATAAACCTATTTTTTGTATAGAAATACCAAATTTTGGGACTGCCGCAACCTTTTTCATCCATTTTTGGGGTTCCAAATCCAGGGACCTTTTTTAAACACTATCTCACATTAAAGTGTTTGAAAAGCTATTTTAGAAAATATATAACAATTTGGGATTTAAATGAGTAGTTTTGGAGAAATCTACATCTGAAATACCATTTTTGGCCATTCCAGGCGACCTGTGGATAACCGATATTTTAACGAACTACGTGCACTGTGTTTACGCCAGCCTATCGATTTATCGATTTTTGGTAGTCACTTTCGAATTTTCAATGTTCCCGCCTGAAAAGACGCAGAAAACTCTGTTTGTCTGACATGGTAGTGCCGCGCGTTTCACACCCGTACGGGATCGGCGACCGCGGAAAAGGTAGTTCCGCCATACACAGTAATGATCACAATAGGGCGGAATTTGGACTACGCGTGGACAGGACACTGAAATTTACGATATTGGAGGTCTCGCCCACCCAAAAAGAGAACAAGACCACCCAAAAAGTCAGTTTTTTCTAAGATAAGGGTCTCGCCACGAAGCGTTACGGGACCATGCCCACGTACAATTCAGATGTATGATTTTGAAATGGCCAGGGTTCTCATGGGCCGTGCTAACCGGTCAATTTTGTCCGGCCTGGCCCGTTTATCCAGATTTCTCCCATAAATTACCAACCAAACGACCAAGGTTCGATCCCGGTCGGTGGACTTCTTTTTTTGTCGAACTTTACTTGACTAATATTATAATTATTAACTTATTTAAACCATTTTAACCCTTTGAAAAAACACATCAGAAATTTTAAATTATTGACTATGACTGGGTTCTCAAATCACGAGAGTCTAAAGCTACTAAAGGAAAATTGAAAAAAAGTGGTGCAATTAATTGTTACAGTTTAAAATGTCTTAAATATATTTCTAGTTATCATATCAATCAATTAGAGTTCGATTAACAGGATACACGGACAAGGATCGAACCCTGGTCGTTTGGTTGGTAATTTATAGGAACAACCTGGTCAAACGAACCAAAATATTTGATCCGATCCGGCCAGTAGAACCGTGTTTCGGCCGCTTTTGGGCAACCAAAGGCCGCTGGGCCGAGGAAACTTTTTTCCAAATCAAAATGCGGTTGGTTAGGAAACAGACGACTAGTCGAAACTATTTTTTTAAAGAGTGTTTACCTTTTTTCCCTCGAATCTCGCCAAACAGGCGAAATATATATCGCTTTCCCCCTCATACCATGTAGTTTATAAAATCCGAAAATAAAATATAAAATAAAAACGTACCGAGGCTTGACAAAGCCGCCAAGGCGGAACTCCTAGCGAGAAGAATAGGCTCGGCTATAAGAAGATCAGCATTACGGTACCGAATACTGTATTGATTGCGTGATGGAATAATAATAAAGACAAAAGAAACGAAAAGGAAGGGCAAATGGAACCTTCTGCTTCTTTACTCTCCCGCACGCAGTCGACCGCCGCCGCTCGCAGCAACTCGTCAGTGGCGTCCGTCAGCAACAATGTCATCGCCTGGCGGATCATCGACATCTGGAAACAAAGTTTTACAATAAAAAATTGAAAATAAAGATTTTAAAATAAAAAGGCGGAAAAAGCCATTTTTACAACCAAAAATACAAATTTAAACAAGAATCTTTAAAAAAGGTTTAAATTAAAAAAAAAAAAGAATTTTTACATTTTATAAAATGTTTGAAAAAATCTTTCAAAAATAGCACAATTTTAACAAAACAAAAAAAACTTTTTTAAGCAAAAAATGTGTTAAGCTATTTAACCAGTAAATTCAGTTTTTAACTTGATATTTAAAAAAAATTAAATGGTTCAAAAGAAAAAGTTTTTTAACTTCAAAAATTATTTAAAAAATTAAATTAATAAAAACAAATGTTTAAAAAGCGAAAAAAAGTCCCCAAAAATGTAAAAAATATTTACAAATTTCATTTTAAAATCCATTTTCAAAAAAAAATTAAAACTGACGGCTTCATTCCTCCGCTCCTCGTCGCGCTCTTCCTCTCCAGCGGAACCACTCTGAAAATGAAAAAAAGATATTAAAATTTTAAAAAAAACTTGTTTAAATTTTTAATTTAATATTTTTAGTATTTTCACCTTTCGGCCCTTCCATCCACACTATTCAGTACAATACCATCCAAACGACCAAGGTTCGATCCGGTCGGTGCGTTTTTTTAAATGTACATGTAACTTTAATTGACTAATATTGTAACTAGAAACATTTAGAACATTACTGCTACGAATGTAAACTTAAAAATTAAATAAAAAGTTTTTGTGGTTTCTGTTTAAATACAATTTTAATCAAATGTTTACCTACAATTTGGGGGAAATATTCCATTAGTTATATTTTAAAACATTCCTCTTAATTATTAAATTCTTTTTTTTTAACCATTTTTTCTCATCCTCTCGTCAATATTTTGAAAAATCAATTGGTATCGATTGATTTTTGAGAATATTGATCGATTTTGATTGATTTGTATTGAATGCAGAAAAGCGAAAATAAATATTATAAAAAAAACCTCTGGATATTCGGAAATCCTGAGCGAATTGTCGGGAGAGCTCTTGGATTCGGTCTTCTGCTCCTCCTCGTCCTCCTCACTGTCACTGTCCTAAAGAAGAAACGTGTGTATATGTGCAAAAATACTCACAAATTTCCCCTTGCCAGCCAACTCCCTCCTCTTCTTCCGTTCCTCCTCCGCAATCCTCAGTCGTTCCTCCTTCTCCGCCTGTTTCACCTTCTCCCTCTCGGATCTCTCCAGTCCCTCTCGCAGCCACGCCGGCAGCTGCTTTCGCGCATTCTCGTCTGAAATTCAATATAGTTTAAAAAAATATTGTGTTATTTTTATTTAAAATTAAATTTACTGTAAAAACTAAATGCGTTTTTTGAACAAAAAACGGTTTTTGGCAATACTAAGCCACTTAAAATCCGCTTTTTGGCAACCAAAGGCCGCTTAACCTGTTTCTGCAAAATAAAAGCCGCTTTTTGGCAACCATAGGCCGCTTCACCTGATTTTGTGAATTAAAGCCGCCCTTTGGCAACCAAAGGCCGCTTGACCTATTTTGGCAATGAAAAGCCGCTTTTTGGCAACCATAGGCCTCATGACCTACTTTTTTCAATTAAAAGCCGCTTTTTGGCAACCAAAGGCCGCTTCACCTGATTTTGTGAATTAAAGCCGCCTATTGGCAACCAAAGGCCGCTTGACCTGCTGTTTGACCTACCGAAACGAAGTTCATTGTCGATATAGTTGCCCTGGGCGTAGGCTCCGTCGAATACTTGTTGAACTGGAGGAAATTGGGGCAGAGGCGGGAGGGGCGGAAGAGGGCGAGATTCCGATGAAGGTGGGGGGCCTCGAGGAGGCGGAGGGGGAGGGGCACCGGAAGAGCCTCCCAGGCCGTAGCCCCAGTCCATCTCCTTAGAAGCTCCAGGGAACAGAGGTTGAGCCTGAAATGAGAGAAGTTAGGCCGCTTTCTGCTTTTCCTGGCGACCTCAGGCCGCCTTCCGCTTTTTCCGGCAACCTCTGGCCGCTTTCCGCTTTTTCTGGCGACCTCAGGCCGCTTTCTGCTTTTCCTGGCGACCTCAGGCCGCTTTCCGCTTTTCTGGCAACCGTCGCTTTCAGTTTTTTTTGGCGCCTCAGGCCGCTTTGTTTCTGGCAACCTCAGGCCGCTTTTTTCTGGCGATCTGAGGCCGCTTTCCGCTATTTCCGGCAAAAAAGGCGGCCTGAGGTGACCGGAAAAAGCAGAAAGCGGCCTGAGGTTGCCATAATCCTAAAAAAAGCGGCCTTAAAAAACTTTTCTTGCTTATTCTGGCAACCTTAGACGAATGTTTGATCTGCCAAAAGTTTGCATATACCAAAAACTACCGTATTCCTAAAACTTACAAATCATAAAGCGGGCTGAGGTCACTAAATTTTTTTTTAAAAAGCGGCCTGAGGTTACCATAAAGCGGCCTTTTTCTGTTTTTCCGAATTTGTTCAGATTCCGATTCTTTTCCCGGAGGCCGCTTCGTCACTAAAATTCAAAAAAGCGGCCTGAGGTCACTGAAAGTCGAAAAAAGCGGCTTGAGGCCGCCAGAGGGCCGCATACCGTTCCGGCAACCTCAGGCCGCTCTCTACCGTAATCCTCAAACTCACCGGTTCCGGGGGAGGCGCCGGCTTGGCCGCGGCCGCTGGGAACATCGGCTGAGGCGGTGAGTACTCCCTCGTCGGCGGCGGCGGTGGGTATTCCCTGTTCTGCGGCGGGCCGTAGTTCTGCGGTCCTCCTCCTCCGTAATTAGCCTGCTGCGGCGCGTATCCCGCCTGGTGGCCTAAATTAGCCTGCTGCGGAGGGAACATCTGCGGCTGTGGCGGGGCGTAGTTCTGCACTGGCGGCATCGGGAAGAACGTCCTCTGCTGCTGTGGCGGATGTCCTCCAGACGGCCGGAAATCCGGACGGCCGAAGGGCGGCGGGCCGCCCCGCGGCCCTCCATTCCACTGCGGCTCGTGGCCGTTCCACTCGTGTCTTGGAGGCAAATGAGGGTGGCCATTCCAGTCGGGCGGAGGGGGGCCTCGCCAGCTGTCGTTCGGAGGCCGAGGGGGGCCGTTCCAAGATTCCTGATGAGGGCGAGGGGGGCCACCACGGTGGTCGAAGGGCGGAGGGCCGTGGTGGTGAGAGTGGTAGTCGTTGTGAGGAGGAGGGGGGCCTCCGCGCCAGGAACGGTCCTGAAACTAAAGATTACGGTAGGAAATTGAAAGTTTTGGCTAGAAAAGGCCGTTTTTTGGCAACCAAAGGCCGCTTGGACCGCTTTTGGCAACCATAGGCCGCTTTTTTGGGAACCAAAGGGCTGTTTTTTTTGGCAATCTGAGGCCGCTTTTTGACAACGAAAGACCGTTTTTTTGGCAACGAAAGGCCGCTTTCCGGCAACCAAAGACCGCTTTTTGGCAACGAAAGGGCCCTTTATGAGAGCCGAAGGTCACTTTTTTGACAGCAAAAGGCCGCTTTATGGCATTCCAAGGCCGCTTTTTGGAGTATAACATGTGAAGTTAGGCCGCTTGGACCGCTTCCTGGCAACCAAAGGTCTCTTGGACCGCTTTACGGCAACGATAGGCCGCTTTTTGGCAACCTTTTGGCAAGCATAGGAAGCTTTCTGCCAACAAAAGGCCGCTTTTTGGCAACAATAGGTACCCTTTTTGAGAGCCGAAGGTCACTTTTTTGACAACAAAAGGCCGCTTTTTGGAGTATAACATGTGAATTTTTGGCAACCAAAGGCCGCTTGAATCGCTTTAGTGGCAATCAAAGGCCGCTTGGACCGCTTTGAGGCAACCAAAGGCCGCTTTGAGGCAACAAAAGGCCGCTTGGACCGCTTTTTGGCGATTTGAAGCCATTTTGGGTCCTACCGCGATTTCTAAAAATCCGTTTTAAACTTACATCAGCGATGTTGGTCGCAGAGGGGAAGACCGGTCTCCCTTGCTGATCCCAATTATCTAAAAATCAATAAAAATTTTAAAAAAGCGATAAAAAAAATTTAAATTTAAAATATTTAATTTTAAAAAAATCAAAAAAAATTAAATTTAAAGGACTAACCTTGAGACCCCTGGGCGTCGCCCCTAGTTTCCATCCATTGCTGAGCGAGGGCCGCCCAATTTACTGAAATTACTCGATTATTTTTTTTAAATAAATTAGATAGCTTTAATTGTATTTTACAAAGTATATTATTGAAAAGTATTTTAAATTTAAAAAATAAATAAAGTATAAAATAAAAAATACCTTGGTCATGAGGCTTATCCCTGTACTCTGAGAAAGGGTCCATTTCGAAGCTGTGCGTTGTCTGACAGCCTGAAATTGGGTTTTAAATTCAAATTATTATTGAAATTAAGTAAACCTAAATATAAAACATAAAATAAACCAGAAATTTAACCACTTTTGGATGTTTCAGAGGAAAAATGGGCAAAAATCAGTTTAAAAACGGAATTTTTGAGTAAAAATCTTTAAACTCGGGGGATATTGATCTGAGGGGGTGAGAAATACAAAAATATAATTTAAAATAGCAGTTTAAATTAATTTAAACAAAAGAAAAATTCAAAAAAAGCGGGTAGGCCAAAGATTTCTAAACAAAAATTGTATATTTGCCGCATGGTTATGTTGTCGCCTAGGCAGTAATCGTGGTGGGACCCAACCCAATTGTAGGGAAATGGTTTTTAGGCAAAAAAATCAAAGAGGAAACTGGAATTAAGCCTGAAATTTTATTTTTGTCAATTAAAAAAAACACATGAAAACACAAAAATAAATAAGCTCAAATCAAGCGAAATAATGCTAATTGGGTACTATTATTTTGCTAAATAGGTATTAAGGTACTTACAATTTTTTTTTAGAAATAGCTTTCAAATTAAAATTAAATGTAATTAATTTGATTTAAATATATAAAAATGTAAAAATAACATTTTTCAACGAAAATGAAAAGGTTATAAGAAAACAACAATTGAAAAAGCGAATGTCACTTGCCCAATTCGCTTGCTGCGCCCTCTTTGTCTGATCTCTCCGCGCGAGAGATTACTGCTGGAAACCCGTAAACAATCGGTGGCTAAACTTGAAGGATTTTATCGTATTTTCAGGGCCGCGCGAACGCAGCCCCTCACGCAAAAATTTAGCTGTAGGCTAACTTCAACTCGAAGTTGCCTCACGGGTCAACCGATCCGAATGTGCAATGGATCAGCCTCACCATGGAGTCTCGGCCTTCTTGATCGCCGAGAAACTCCCAGCCAGGTAAGTTTAATGGTGGCTCACTCGCCCGGTCTAGTATTCGGGCAGTAACCGCTTCCTTACGGGTGTCAGTCGAATGGGAATCGGCCGTTGATCCCGGGTTGACCTAATTACGCCTAATTGGCTCGCTGTCTGCTCCCTCCATGCGAGAGATTGTGGCGGGAACCCGTACACCATCGGCACATCCACTGAATGGGGTTATGTAAGCGACCTCGAAACATTCCTTTTTGCGCAGGGAAAACTGTGGCGGGCTAGTTTCCCAACCAAGTTAAGTAAAATCGGTGGGTGAGGTCCAGAAATGGTCTCCTGAGCTACCCATGCGGTGACGTCCCCTTTTGGAATTTTTTTGTATTTAAAAAAGAATTCACTTTGAAACTGTTTGAAAATTTGAAATTTCTTCTATTTCACCCTTTAAATCTACAGAAGAGAGAGAGAGAGAGAGAGAAAGAGAGAGAAAGAGAGAAAGAGAGTGAGTGAGTATGTGAGTGTGTGAGTGCGTGTAGGTGTGTAAAAGTGTCTCTGTCACTGAATTCTGCATCGCTGCCGGGTTCGTCTGCCCCCCCCCCCATTATCAGTCGCCCTGAAAGTCAATAACTGATTGCCGTGGCCCACTTTCTTGTCTCATTTTCCATCCTAATCCACTGAAACCTGTGCCAATCTGTGTGTGTTTACCCGAAGAATACATTTTTCGGCTGAGCAAAGCGCCTGCCATCGGTTTACACCAGCACATCTTGTGATCCAACAAAGTTCTGGCGTTCTTCAATCTTTCGCACGCACGGCAATGCCACTTTTGGTCTCACGGGAGCGAATAAGGAGAATTTTTTGTTCGGCACGCATTTCTCTCTCTCTCTCTCTCTCTCTCTCTCTCTCTCTCTCTCTGCCTCTCTCTCTCTCTCTCTCTCTCTCTCTCTGCCTCTCTCTCTCTGCCTCTCTCTCTCTCTCTCTCTCTCTCTCTCTCTGCCTCTCTCTCTCTCTCTCTCTCTCTCTCTCTCTCTCTCTCTCTCTGCCTCGCTCTCTCTCCCCTCTCTCTCTCTCTCTCTCTCTCTCTCTCTCTCTGCCTCTCTCTCTCTCTCTCTCTCTCTCTCTCTCTCTTTCTCTCTCTCTCAAAACACCTCTGATCTCTTCCTGGTTTCTGTTCAAAACCATGTTTACTCCCTCTCGGAGAAACCGACAAACTGCACGGAACCCCTTAAACAAATAATTCAGTTTTTCATAATTATCGATTTTTTTTACTTATTGTAAGTTTGTTTTTCAGCTTGTAGAGTTCCCTTTCCTAAGAATTTGATTATGGTTACCTAGAAACAAATGAAAAACAAAATATGTGATTGTTTTTCTTCCCTGAGAAATTCTGGTGTCACTTTATTTTCTGTTTTCAGTCCAAAAAAAAAAGAGAGAAAATATACAAATTTTTATTTTACTTGCAAAAATCATGATGAAAAGTTGTTTTGACCAAGATAATGCCAGCTGGGTAGACAACTGCTGTCTTCGATTTCTTGATTTTCTCGTCCTTTGTTTCAAGCGCTCTCTCTCTTCTCTCTTTCTCTCTCTTTCTCTCTCTCTCTCTCTCTCTCTCTCTCTCTCTCTCTCTCTCTCTCTTCCCCTCTCTATTCAGAATGTTCTCTCGGGCTTGTCGCCGCACCTTCTCCTCCGGATCGGCTTCGGCCATCCGAACTCACAAGATCCCTGGCGAACGCGTAAGTTTTATCTGTTTTGTTGTTTCAATTTCTCTCAATTTTAGCGCCCCACTGCCAAATACGGCGGCCGCCATACCGTAACCGCCCTACCCGGAGATGGAATCGGACCCGAGATGATCCACCACATTCGTCGCATTTTTGCGGCAATTAATGTAATTTTTAAAAAAATAACTTATTAACAGCTATTAAAATAACTTTTAAATTAAAAAAAGGATTTTAGGTCCCCGTCGACTTCGAAGAGGTGCAAGTGAGCTCTTCTCTGGAACAAGGAGATATGGAGGCTGCCATCATGGCCATCGAGAGAAATGGAGTGGCCATCAAGGTAAAAAATACCAAAAACCGAGGTTTTAACAGTTGAAAACACATTTTGGGCGTTACTGCAAGAGGTGCTTTTTTTCTTTCTTTTCTTTCTTTCTTTTTTTATTTTTTATTTTTTATTTTAGAAAAAAGTGCTTCAATTAATGATTAATTTTCTCTCAAAAAGCTGGCGAATGTATGACAAAATTTTGTTTGCGCGAACTAAATTTGGCTGCGTGGCCTAATTTTATGGGCGTTGCCTAATTCGGTAAATTTGGTTCCACCTTTAGCCAAAAGCTAGTGCCATTTGAGGAGTCCTTCAATTTTTCGCGATCATGGTTTCAGTCGGCACTTTGTGGGCGTGGCTTAATTTGCCGCATAGTTTTTTGGACAAGGCCTGGGTATTATAGTTGCGTGGCCACAATGAATAAAGGGTGGTATTGCCAAAATCAATGGAAACTCTGTTTGTGGGCGTGGCCTAATTTCAAGTTTCCTAACCGTTCATGGGCGTGACGTTTACAGTTTGAAGGTTTTTTTGTTTTTGATTTCAGGTTTCTTCTTTTAGTGGGCGTGGCCTAAAGGTCGTGGTTTCATTAGGAATTTTAGGCCATAACAAGAAATTCAGTAGGAATTTACTTTTTTGTTGTTGAATACCCGATTCAATTTATTGGCGCGACATTGGGTTTGTGGGACATGGCCTAACTAAAAGGAATCTATGTGGGCGTGGCCTAATTTAGCCGATATTGGCTTAAAGTTTGAGGGGGCGTGGCTTCAATAAGTGTTTTCAGGGTGCGCCTTCAATTTTCATCTTCTAGTGGGCGTGGTCTAACTCTATAGAATTTTTGTGGGCGTGGCCTAATTTTTTCTACTTAATGGGCGTGGCGTCATTCGGTAGTTTTTGGGCGTGGCGTGGCTTCCTTTATGATCTTCAACTATCTAGGCCACTATAGAAGTCACCCAAAATGGCGCACACTTTTTGGGGCCGGGTCTCAAAACATACACGAAAAAGTGGGCGTGGCCTAATTCATGCAACGGTTTTGTGGGCGTGACCTGAATCATCACCCTGAAAAATTGAAAGTTTTAGGGAAACATCGAAACCAAGCACGACGACCCTCAATTCGTTTCCCGAAACGTGGAGCTCCGCTGGAAATTGGACCTCTTCGCCAACATTCTTCACTGCGTAACAATTCCTACCGTAACCCCTTCGTGGCAGGACCGAAAAAGCCTAAATTTAGGTCCCTTCTCGTCATAAGAACATCGATGTGGTTCTGATTCGAGAAAACACCGAAGGAGAGTATTCTGGCCTGGAACATGAGACCATTCCTGGTATTGTGGAGAGCATCAAGGTTGGTTTTTCAAGAATTTGGTAATAAAAATAGTGATTCTAGGTTGTGACTCGTGAGAAAATCGAGAGAATCGCCAGAATGGCCTTTGACTATGCCTCTCTTAATGGAAGGAAGAAGGTTACTGCGGTGCACAAGGCTAATATTCAGAAGCTGGGAGATGGATTGTTCCTGAAGGTAGAGAGAGAGAGAGAGAGAGAGAGAGGAAGAAAGAGAGAGAGAGAGAGGAGAGAGAGAGAGAAGAGAAGAGAGAGAGAGAGAGGGAGAGAGAGAGGGAGAGAGAGAAATGCAGAGAGAAAGAGAGAGAGGAAGAGAGAGAGAGAAAGAGAGAGAGGGAGAGAAAGAGAGAGAGAAAGAAAGAAAGAAAGAAAGAGACAAAGAGAGGGAGAGAGAGAAAGAGAGGGAGAGAGAGAGGGAGGGAGAGAGAAAGAGGAAGAGAGACAGAAAGAGGAAGAGAGAGAGAGAGAGGGAGAGAGAGAAATGCAGAGAGAAAGAGAGAGAGGAAGAGAGAGAGAGAAAGAGAGAGAGGGAGAGAAAGAGAGAAAGAAAGAAAGAAAGAAAGAAAGAAAGAAAGAAAGAAAGAAAGAAAGAAAGAAAGAAAGAAAGAAAGAAAGAAAGAAAGAAAGAAAGAAAGAAAGAGAGAAAGAGAGAAAGAAAAAAAGAAAGAAAGAAAGAAAGAAAGAAAGAAAGAAAGAAAGAAAGAGAGAAAGAAAGAAAGAAAGAAAGAAAGAAAGAAAGAAAGAAAGAAAGAAAGAAAGAAAGAAAGAAAGAAAGAAAGAAAGAAAGAAAGAAAGAAAGAGAAAGAGAGGGAGAGAGAGGGAGGGAGAGAGAAAGAGGAAGAGAGAGAGAGAGAGAGAGAAAGAGAGAGAGAGAGAGAAAGAGAGAGAGAGGAAGAGAGAGAGAGAGAGTTTTGGTTATATTTTTATGTAATATTTAATATTAAAAACCCTTTTGTTTACCAAAACAAGGTGCCACATTTCGGAGTTCGATGGGATTCCTGAGATTTTGAATTAAATTGCGTACCTGGCTCGATACCGTAACCCATAATCCCTGTCAAATTGGTATATAGACTAAAACTCTTTTTATGGAGATAAGTAGGAATGTTGCTGGTGATATTATTCGATCGGTTAGGACGTTTGGTGATAAAAAAACACACAAAAACTTCCAGTTTTCCCGAGAAAGTTGATGGATTCCAGGGCAAAACGCTGTTTTCGGTTGAAATTCGACATGTTCTCGTAAATTAAGCATTCCACCTGATTTTCTTCGTGTAGTTTACATCAACTAATTGAAAATGATTTTGGTTACAACACCTTTTAAAAAAATCTGTCCGCAATTTTAAAAAAATCAGGTTTAAAGGGAAAGGACCGCGTAAAAATATTTTTTTCTGATTTTGTGATAAAAGCCTAGATCTTATTCCCAGGATTCCGAAAAATACCTATTTTACCCATTTTGCATAAAAATCAACCGATTTAGAAGCGCTTGAATTTTCGGGAAATGGTCATTTGAATTGCCGCCAACTCTGCGTCTCTCCATTTCCAACACTCTCTCGCCCACTCTAGCCGTGTTTCCGTGCGGCAAACGCGTAAAACGGCCGTGTAAACGCGCCCCTTTTGCAGTCCAAATCATATAAAAGGGGTATGTTTCGGAATCGTGGAAACGATATCTATTCGATGAAATAATTGTAAAGATACTTTGAAAAATCTTCTTAAAAATTTAACGAGGTCCTTCCCCTTTAAAGTAAAAAAAGACCATTTTTCAAATTCCGATTTTCCAATTTTTCACCAAGGGTTAAAAAAAAGTCAGCGGGGAAATTTTTTTTTTGAAAAAGTTGAAATCCCATGAGTTTAGGTTGCCCGTGACATCCACGCCGCCGAGTACCCCAAGCTCGAATTTGAATCCATGATCGTTGACAACGCCTCCATGCAATTGGTCTCCAAGCCCCAACAATTCGACGTAATGCTCATGCCCAACCTCTACGGAAACATCATCTCCAACATCGCCTGTGGCCTCGTTGGAGGCCCTGGTTTGGTTTCTGGAATGAACATTGGAAAGGACTACGCTGTGTTTGAGACTGTAAGTTTTTTTTAAATTTTAAAAACCACTTTTAAAATTGATTTTCAGATTTAAAATGCAACTTTCAGGGAACTAGGAACACTGGAACCTCCTTGGCTGGCAAGGACTTGGCCAATCCGACTGCTTTCCTGAGGGCGAGCGTTGACATGCTGAGGTATCCTTACCTTACCTACCTTAAAGGGGAAGAACCTCGTAAAATTGATTTTTCAAAGTTTCTTTACAATTCTTTCATCGAATAGATGTAGTTTACACTATTCTGAAACATACCCCTTTTATATGATTTGGACTGCAAAAGGGGCGCGATTACACGGCCGTTTTACGCGTTTGCCGCACGGAAACACGGCCAGAGTGGGCGAGAGAGTGTGGGAAATGGGGAGACGCAGAGTTGGCGGCAATTCAAATGACAATTTCCCCAAAATTTCAAGCGCTCCTAAATCGGTTCATTTTGATCCAAAATGGGTAAAAGAGGTATTTTTCGGAATCCTGGGAATGAGATCTA
Source organism: Oscheius sp. G VE-2021 (assembly GCA_022343465.1). NCBI lineage: Eukaryota > Metazoa > Nematoda > Chromadorea > Rhabditida > Rhabditidae > Oscheius > Oscheius sp. G VE-2021. The sequence continues at coordinate 413,035 of JAJQXH010000044.1, read as the reverse complement.
GGCTTTTATCGCAAAATCAGAAAAATTAGTTTTACGCGGTCCTTCCCCTTTAACTAACTTACCTACCTTAAGATTTTCAGGTACCTTGGCTGCAACTACCATGCTGACTTGATCTCCGACGGTCTGTGGAAGGCCCTAGTCCAACAGAAAATCCACACCTCTGACATTGGAGGAACAGCCAAAACTAGCGAATTGATCCAAGCCACCTTGGACAACATGGCCACGATTCTGGAGGAAGAGCCACTCAGGCGAAAATAGATTTGCTTTTGACGTTGTAAGATAGTGAGAAACCAGTAAAGATTTGAGATTATGTCTATACTTCTGCTTTTGACAACATTAGGCCGCTTTGAACACCCGTTTTAAAAACCCGCTTTTGACAACCTCAAGCCGCTTTTATCGGCTGCTTTTGACAACCTTAGGCCGCGTCTATAGGGTTCGTAACCTCAGGCCGCTTTTATCGGCTGCTTTTGGCAACCTTATGCCGCTTTTAACACCTGATTTTTGGTAACCATAGGCTGCTTTTATCGGCTGTTTTTGGCAACCGCATGCCGCTTTTAACGCCGCTTTTGGCAACCTTAGGCCGCTCTTAAAACCAGCTTCTGGCAAGATTAGGTCGTTTTAAAAAGCCGCTTTTGACAACCTTAGGCCGCTTTTATCAGCTGCTTTTGACAACCTTAGGCCGCATTAAACATTCGCATTTGGCAACCGTAGGCCGCTTTTATCAGCTGCTTTTGGCAACCTTAGGCCGCTTTAAAAACCTGCTTTTGGCAAGCCTAGGCCGTTTTAAAAAGCCGCTTTTGACAAACTGAGGCCGCTTTTATCAGCTGCTTTTGGCAACCTTAGGCCTCTTTTTCAGTTGCTTTTGGCAACCTTAGGTCGCTTTTATCGGCTGATTTTGGCAACCTAAGGCCGCTTTTAACACCTGTTTTTGGCAACCGCAGGCCGCTTTTAACACCTTCTCTTGGCAACCTTAGGCCGCTTTTAAGAAGCCGATTTTGGAAACCTTAGGCCGCTTTTGACATCTGCTTCTGGTAACCTCAAGCCGCTTATGCATCTGCTTTTGGCAATCTTAGGCCGCTTTTGCCATCTGCTTTTTACAACCATATACTACTTGAAACAGTCGCTTGGTAACCTTAGGCCGCCTGAATTGGCCGCTTTTGCCAACCGTAGGCCATCTAACAGCCGATGTGGGCAACTCTCTCTCTCTCTCTCTCTCTCTCTCTCTCTCTCTTTCTTTCTCTCTCTCTCTCTCTCTCTCTCTCTCTCTAAAAACAACACATAGAGAATGGCTTTATAGTTATTCTGCGTTATTCTACACTTTTATACATAATATTTCTAGTTTAATAGCCAGCGGGGTAGTTGTTCTGATTGGAATGTCTCGGATCCACAGCTGCCACAATGTCATCCGTCTCATTGGGTCCACTGGTCATTGCAAAAGAGGCTTGATCTTCAGCTTCGAAGAATTTCTTGTTGAAAATTCGACACGGAACTTTGTTCATTTCCAAAGTCTGCCGGATTCTCTGAAAATGAATTTTAAGTTTTTAAATTTTAGAAACTACCTCAAGGTGGTCGTTGAATTCAGGATGGGAAACTGTTCCGTTTGGCTCACAAACGAATGACTGGCTGTCCGGATGATAGAAAACGGCTGGGGCGTAGACTAAAATTAAAAATTGTTGAAAATAGTCAAAAAATTTAAATTTGAAATTTAAAAAACTTGAAAAAATATTTAAAATGGGAATACCAGCTTTTCCAGGTTCATCGTGGAGTAGGAGCATTCGGAGGAGAGGAATTACGACGGCATCGACGGTGCGAAGGGAACCGGAGGAAGTGACTACGTGGGTGACCTGAAGTTTCATTTTTCTCTGTTTCTCTGATACTCTCTTCCTTTCACTGCTTGTCTATATCTCTGGCTCTGTCTTATATGGTTAGAGACGCAGAAAAGCAGAAGGTTAGAAACGCAGACAGCAGGCAGTTGGAGACACAGACAAGCAGGCGGTAGAGGCGCAGAAGGTGAGAGGTGGAGGATAAGCAGAAAAGCAGTTAGAGACGCAGAGGCAGAAGAAGAGGGTTAGAGACGGAGACGTAGAAAAGTAGAAGCTTAGAGACGCAGAGAAAAACAGATGGTTAGAGACGCAGAGAAAAACAGATGGTTCGAGACGCAGAAGCAGAAAGCAGAAGGTTAGAGACGCAGGGGCAGAAAGGAGATGGTTAGAGACGCAGCTGAGGAATGCAGGAGTATAGTGACGCAGAGAAAAGCAGGTGGTTAGAGACGCAGAGGAAGAAAGGAGAGGGTTAGAGAAGCAGAGGCAGAAGGGAGAGGTTAGAGACGCAGAGGCAGAAAGCAGATGGTTAGAGATGCAGAGAGAGAAAGAGAGAGAGCATATGGTTAGAGACGCAGAGGCAGACAGCAGATGGTTAGAGACGCAGACAAGCAGCGGGTTAGAGACGCAGAGGCAGAAAGGAGAGGGTTAGAGACGCAGAGAAAAGTTAGAGACGCAGAAGCAGAAAGCAGATGGTTAAATAATCACAAAATTAGATGATGAGATTGAGACGCAGATGCAGAATAGTGGTTAGTGACGCAGAGTAAAAAGGAGATTGTGAGAGACGCAGAGAAAACAGATGTTTAGAGACGCAGGGGCAGCAATCAGGTGGTTAGAGACGCAGAGAAGAAAAGCAGAAGGTTAGAGACCCAGAGGCAGAACGTAGATGGTTAGAGACGCAGGGAAGAAAAGCAGATGGTTAGAGACGCAGATTCAGAAACCAAATGGTTAGAGACGCAGAATAAAGCAGATGACTAGAGATGCAGATTCAAAAGCGGATGGTTAGAGACGCAGAGACAGGATGGAGAGGGTTAGAAACGCAGAGGCAGAAATCAGATGGTTAGAGACGCAGAACAAACCTGTTGGTCGAAGTCTTGTTTAAATCTATCTTCCCTTATAATCAATCCAGCCGATGACATAAAAGGCTGACTTTTGTCTTTTCCAATTAAGAATCGACCAGGCTGCCCTCTAATGCTACCGTAGTGAGAAGATTTATAACTAAAAATTAGTAAAAAAAGAAATAAATTTATAAAACTTACGCATTTGGTAGACCGAAACTACCAACAGTAAGATACATAACTTCTGATTTTTCCCATGTCATGGCTGAAGCCACGCGGTCCCACGCCAGCTGAAAATTCAGTAGTAGTTCTCTCTCTCTCTCTCTCTCTCTCTCTCACCCTCATAACATTCCCTTTGTTCAACCTTAGCCCCTGAAGCCTCTTTCCAAGTCCCTCAAACCGCTCTTCTTCATTTTCAGAAGCTTTTTCCAAAAAGTACCGCAAGACTTCTGTAATCTCATCAATTCGATCGATAATACTCTGAAAATCTCATTTATTTTCCCTCAAACGCGCAATTGCGTACCTTTCCACTACCGTAACCCGTCCATTCCCTGGAATCCGGGAGTAGATCAATAGCTATTTTATGAACGTAGGCAATCAAAGTGTACATGAGATCTTCCTTTTCCTTTGCTCCCAATTCCATATTGATTAGGGTGTCGTGAACTGCCTAAATTTGCTAATGACCTTAACGTTTAGTTCTAAATTACCTTAACAATGACTCCAGAAATTAGGGAAAGGGTGGGTCCTTTTGGGATAACCAAAGACTGGCGTATTTGTTGTTCAAAGTTTTTATAGTTCCTTGCCAATGAAATTCTGATTGTTCCATCTTCGGCGGCTAAAATAATTTTTAAAAGTAAAAAAAAAATTAAAACTCACGTATCCGATCAACTTTAGCTCTAATAAACTTCTCGATCAGATAACGAGATAATTTTGCATTGAGTACAATTCGATCATCCGAAGAGTTCCCAATTCTGAAAAATATTGCGTTTTTCTTATGAAAAATTATTTCAAATGTTTCTAAAATAAATTTGTCCATTTTTTTTTGGTTTTTTTGGTTTTTTTTTTACAAAAATAACTAATTTTTACTAAAAAAGCGCGTCGCTCCGAAAATGTCTAGCGAACGGAATCACGTATTTATAAATATCCTGGATAACAAAAATGGATAATTTTATTGCTTTTTAGTTATCAAAATAAAAAAAACTAAAAATAACATTTTAGTTAAAAATTCGTTGAAAAGTGAAAAAAAAAATCAAAAAATGCCTAAAAATGTTATTATTAGTTGAATGCTTTTGCGAGATTGTTTTTTTAAAAACATTTTCTTCAAAAAAAAAACGAAAAAATGTGCTTAAACGAAGCGAGAAAAACATTTTTAACTCGATTATTTTAAAAAAAAGCGTCGCTCCCAAAATGTCATGTGAACCGAGTAGGCAATCTATTTTTTGTTGCTGAATGTGCCTGAATTATTTTTCTAAAATGTTTTACAATTTGTTTATTTTGGTTTTTACAAAAATAACGAATTTTCAGGAAATAAAGCATTTTAATGTTTTTACAACGCTTTGAAAGAAGCACCGAGAAAACAAATTAGCGCGTCACTCCGAAAATGTCTTGCAGCAAGTACGCAATCATGTATTTTTGTTAGAAGTGCATGAAGTTTAAAAAAAAGTATTTATGATGCCTATTTTTGGGTGTAGCTAAAAATGTTAATCCACAACATAAAACATACATATTGGCGCGTTTTTTAAAAGAAAAAAAAATATTAAAAAAATATTAATTATGAAGCGCGTCGCTTCGAAAATGTGTTGTGCGCCGAGTATTCAATCACGTATTTTTTTATTAAATGTCCAGGAAGTCTAGGCTTTTTAAAACATGACTAAAATGGATATTTTTCATATCTTTGAAAAATATTGTGTAAAAAATTAATTTTCTAAATTTTTTTAAATAATTTTATTAAAATTTTAGTTTCGCAAAAATAACGAATTGTAATGTTTTTGGAACCGTTTGAAAGCACAGGGTAAATAATTTTAAAATTATCATGAAACAAATTAGCGCATCGCTCCAAAAATGAGTTTAGTTTAAAAAAAAGTTTTTTGTAAGGCTATTTTAGCCTATTTTGGGATCGCGGCCCTCTCCTGTATTTGCGGATAATTTAGCATTTTAATAGCTTAAAGTGTGCACCTACCGTAACCCTGGACCAAAAATCGATATTGTAACCCGCAGAATGAGTTTTTAAGTTTTGCGCGTCGCTCCGAAAATGTCGAGCCGCAAGTACGCAATCACGTATTTTGACTTTTACAGAGAGTTCGTCTTAAAAACTCACGGAAACGGTATCCCCTTGGGCAAATCATCATTTCGCTTCAAATTCTGTTTCGCCATCTTTTGTGAGAGAGGGGAAATTGAAAACTTCTTTGAGAAATTGGCCTCCTCATATCGTTTGTATCCTAAAAAAGCTCATTTCAGTGGAAAAATCTATAAAAAAAGATACTAACTGTTATATTTTCTCGTGAGCATTGCATCTTCGTATTGATTGATGCCACTATCTTTGTGTTTGGCTCCAGACAAACGGGAGAAAAATCTACTGTAATCGTACGTGTAGGCCCAATCCGCTTCAGCATAGACATTAGAACTGAGGTCTCCCTCCGTAAGGTCTCCTTCCATCTGTACATAGCCATTCACAATACACCAGTCGGACCTAAAATGGAATATTTTAAACTTTTAAATAAATTTTGAAAATTACAATAGGTCGCAGTTCATATTCAACGGATTTCCTGGCTTGCACACATCGCCCACGCTGAAGTCTAGTTGATCTTTCATGTTTTGCACCTGAAAACGTTATTTATACATCTAGATTGTTTGAAAAGTTCTGGCACGCCATCGCGTCGAGACCCATCAAGATTGAGACTTCTGGCAAGCAGTCGCTTCGAGACTTCACAAAATCAATCAATATTGATTGATTTGAGGTAATTATTACAAAAGTTATCGATTCATACTTTTCTTTCGGTTAAAGCGCCAAAAATTTTGTTTTTTTGCTAAGTTCTGGCACGCCATCGCTTCCAAACCAGCCAAAATCAATTAATATTAATTTATTGAAGGGTACCAATTGGTAAGTTATTGACTGCTAAAATGCTTGTCGCTTCTAGACCCAAAATAATCAATCAATATTGATTTATTTGAGGTGATTATTATATAAGTTATCGATTGATATCATTTTGGTTGAATCAGCAAAATTCAAGTTTAGCAAAGATATGACACGCCATCGCTTTGAGGCCTAGCAAACATAAATCAATAAGGAATCATCAGATTTGGTTCAAACGGCTAAAATTCATTTGTTTGTAAAGTTCTGGCACGCCATCGCTTCAAGACTTATAAAAAACCAAGGAAGAATTATTGTTTTGAGGCCCTCATAACATGCCATCGTTTGATATCAGTTTTTTGTTGAATCAGCTGAATTGCATGTTTTGGAAAGTTGTGGTACGTTATCGCTTGGAGACCCAAGAAAATCGATCAGTATTGATTGATTTGAGGTAAGCAATCCAGTCAATACGCTATCGATTGAAACAAATTTTGGTTCAATCTGCCAAAAGTCATGTTTTACAAACTTCTGGCACGCGATCCCTTCTAGACCCCAATAAAATCAACAACTATTCATTGATTTGAGAAAACCTAGCAATACTCTATCGATGGATACCATATTTGGTTCAACTGGCTAAAAGTAACTTTTTGCAAAGTTCTGGCACGCTATCTCTTCGAAGCGTTGCAAAAATTAATAAGCATTTATTGACTTGATGTAATGGAACATCTATGGATTGATAACGTTTTTGGTTCAATATTCTTTTCTTTGCAAATTTCTGGCACGCCATCGCTTTGAGACCCATTAAAATCAATCAATATTGATTGATTTGAGGTAATCAGTAGATAAGTTATCGATTGATGCTGTTTTCGATTCAGTTAGCTAAAATTCTCGTTTTATAAAGTTCTGGCATACCATCCCATTGAGGCCCAAAAAATCAATCAATTTTGATTGATTGAAGTTTTCTTGATACGCTGAGATGCTTGTAATTTTCGATTGCTACCATTTTTGTACATTCGTCTAATATTCATTTCTTTGCAAAGTTCTGGCACGCCATCGCTTCGAAACCTAGCAAAAATCAATCAATATTTATTGATTTGGTGTAATCATGATATAATTTATCGATTTATATCTGATTTGGATGAAACGGCTAAAACTCGTTTTTTGCAAAGTTCTGGCACGCCATCGCGCCGAGACCCAATCTCGATTTTTGATCTGTGACCTACTTTTTCCCGGGATCAGCTATTATTATCGATTTAAGATCATTAAAATGTAATTTCAAGCCAGTTTAATCAAATTTGAAGAAATTGTCTCACCATTTGAAGATTATTCTGGTTGTGTTGATACATGTAGCTGACAGTGGAATCCGGGGCAACCGTGTGAGGTTCCGTTATATGCAAACACATCATAAGGTAAGTGGCGTAATTTTGAACGAAAATATTTCTTCTTCCCGCTTGTTTTAATCTATAAATAGTTTTTTTAGTAAATACGCTGAGGGATAAAATACTTGAAAAAGAGGGCGCATTCCAAATTATCAGATATGATGGCCATTTCTTTGCGGGTGGTCTGCCTGGCGTAGGGGATGGGAGCGCGAATCTGAATGAAATTGTTTGAAAATTGAAGAAAAAAAAAGAAGAAAAAAACTAAAATTAATTAAAGTTTTAAGAAAATTAAAAAGTTTTAAACACAGTAAAAAAATAAAAGAATAAAGTTACCTCGATGGCGGGCTTTTGCCCAGAAATTTGAATTCTAATGAAGATCATAACGGAGAGGAAGGTAACGGCCAGAATCAGTGAAATAACAAGGTACCTGAAAAAAGATGATCGATACTGCAAAGTTCGATCGATACTGCAAAGTTGCTGCTTTGCAATGTTCTGGCGCGCCATCGCAGCGAGACCCAAAGAAATCAATTGGTTGCATTCATTATATCGATTATATCGATCGACACCAGTTTGATTTGAATCCGGAAAGTTTGAAATTTCTATGTTTTTAACGCAATTTCCAGTCGAGACCCAATAAAATCAATCAATATTGACTGAAAATTAAAATCTTGAAATTATCTATCAATCAATACCATGTGGGCTTCAATTCCCAGAACTTCAAGTTAAACAACGTTTTGGCGCGCTATCGCTGTACGTTTTCATAACCTAAAAACAATTTCAGATATCGATCGATACTGCAAGGTTGCACTTTTGCAACGTTCTGGCGCGCAATCGCTGCGAGAGCCAGATACATCAATCGATTTTCTTCATACAATATCGATCGATATAACTTTGTATCAATTTGAAAATTTTGTAATTTTAATGTACTTTGGAGCGCAATAAATTCACATACCAAAATAAACAATCGATAAATAATGTTCTGGCGCGCTATCGTTGCAGGACCAAACGAAATCAATCGATATTATTTGAATAAACGCCTTGTTCTCTATAGATCGATATCTCGATCAATACCAATTTGCCTTCAATACGTAAAACTTTGCTCCTTGCGCGCTATCACTTCGAAACCAAAAAAATCAATCGATAATTATTAATAAAGCCTTGCTTTAGATTATCTATCGATCGACATAACTTTTTAATAATAAAAAAGAAGTTCAAAGTATTTGATATGGTTTAGCGCGTAATCACTTCGAGACCCAAAAAACTAATCGATATCTATGGACTACAATTGACTTTCAAATTATCAATCGATAACCCCCCCCCCCCATGGGCTTCAACCCGTAAAATTTCCCTATTTGCAATGTTCTGGCGCGTTTTTGCTTCGAGACCGCAAAATCGATACTCAGTTTTAATTGTGTATATTTCGCACGAAGAAATTAATCGATATTCGAAATCCGCAATGTTTCACTTTTTGCACGAATTTGGCGCAACATCCAACTTTATTTGACGACTTTAAGAAATCAATCGATATCAACCGCCAATTGCCTTAAAATAATCGATATAATATTCTTCAGTCTGTTTAAAAAAGTTGTAATGAATTAGTGCGAGATCAATTTGAAATGTGGTCAAATCAATCAATCAATCAATCAATCAATCAATCAATCAATCAATCAATCAATCAATCAATCAATCAATCAATCAATCAATCGATATTGCTTAATTACATTTTAATGTTACAAGATCTATCCATTAATACCATTTTAGCAGGAACCCTGACATTTATTGTTTTGACAATATTCTGACGCACTATCGCTTCGAAACCCAATGAAATCAATCGATATGTCAATCAATCAATAAAAGCGATAAAAACTATGAAAAATCGATAAAGACCCATACTTTCGAAACTTCTTCCCTTTTGATAATTTCATCTCTCAAGTTTTCATGGCCTCGCTTATCATAAGTTTCCGATTTGGAATAACGACCATATCCCTTATCCACAGACCCTGAAAAATTATAAATTTTAACTTTAAACTATTCAATTTTTTTAATTTAAACTATAAAAAAATAAATTTTTATAAAGAAAACTCACAATTACGGGGCGTTCTCCTTGGCGTAGAGCTTTTGGTGCCATCGTTCGTTGAGATCAATCGATTGGAGGGGGAGGGAGGACGACGACTTCCCGAAGGGGAGGAAGCCATGAAAATGAAAAGGACAGGGTAATTTCTTTAAGAATATTTAAATATTCTAATTAATAAAACTTCCGGAAACAATATTATTCAAAGTGGAAAAAATGAAAACACAAAACATAGAATTATCGCAAATCCTAGTAGTTTTTCTTTAAAAAATGCTAATTAGTGCCAACATAATGATGATCTTTCTCTCTCTCACACACACATACACACAGGCACATATATATATATATATATACACACACTTAGAGGTCCTTAAAAATTATAGCGGTCCATAAATTTTGATTTAAAATTTTTTTCCTTTAAAAAATTAAAAATTAAAAAAAATATTTAAAAAAATTATTTTTATAATATTTTATTTTTGCAATGTTTTCATTCGTTTTCTTTTATATTTTCGACACTCTCAGTAGATTTAGTAGATTTTCTCTCTTTTTGTCCTCTCTCTCTCTCTCTCTCTCTCTCTCTCTCTCTCTCTCTCTCTCTCTCTCTAACAACAAAATATATATGGGAAGGAGGCCTCCCATCTTCTCCCAGTCTTCTTTTCTAATCCAAGAAATGAAACACATCCTTCTCATATAAGTTTGTTAGATAGTAGAGAGAGAAAGAGAGAGAGAGAGAGAGAGAGAGAGAGAGAGCCAAGAAAGAGAGAAAATCTACTGAAAGTGTCGAAAATATAAAAGAAAACGAACGAAAACATTGCATACATAAAATATAATAAAAATAATATTTTTAATATTTTTTAAAATTTTAAATTTTTCAGGGCCGCTATGATCAAATTTTATGGACCTATAATTTTTAAGGACCGCTAATTCAGGACAGAGCAAGAATTTGTGTGTGATTGTGTGTGCACATGCGTCTGTGTGCAAGTGAGTGTTAGTGTGAGAGTATGTGTACGTGTATAGGTATGTGTACGTGTGCACGTGTGTACGTGTCTCTGTATGTCTGTGTGTACATATGTAATCATTGAATATCGATTGACACACGTACACACGTACACTGACTCACACTCACGTGCACACATTTGCACACACATACACACTGGCACACATAAACACACGCCCTTATTCTCTCTCTCTCTCTCTCTGTAAAAAACAACACATGCAGAATATCTTCATTTGTACTCTGCGTTATTCTACACTTTTATACATTCCCGATCAATCTTTTTAATACCCAGCGGGGTAGTTGTTCTGATTGGAATGTCTCGGATCCACAGCTGCCACAATGTCATCCGTCTCATTGGGTCCACTGGTCATTGCAAAAGAGGCTTGATCTTCAGCTTCGAAGAATTTCTTGTTGAAAATTCGACACGGAACTTTGTTCATTTCCAAAGTCTGCCGGATTCTCTGAAAATGAATTTTAAGTTTTTAAATTTTAGAAACTACCTCAAGGTGGTCGTTGAATTCAGGATGGGAAACTGTTCCGTTTGGCTCACAAACGAATGACTGGCTGTCCGGATGATAGAAAACGGCTGGGGCGTAGACTAAAATTAAAAATTGTTGAAAATAGTCAAAAAATTTAAATTTGAAATTTAAAAAACTTGAAAAAATATTTAAAATGGGAATACCAGCTTTTCCAGGTTCATCGTGGAGTAGGAGCATTCGGAGGAGAGGAATTACGACGGCATCGACGGTGCGAAGGGAACCGGAGGAGGTGACTATGTGGGTGACCTAGAATATTTTGTGCTCTTATTCTCATATGGTCAGAGACGGAGATGCAAAAAGATGATAGTTAGAGACGCAGACGCAAAGACAGGCAGGTTAGAGACGCAGACGAAAAGACAGGAAGACAGGTTAGAGACGCAGACGCAAAGACAGGAAGACAGGTTAGAGACGCAGACGCAAAGACAGGCAGGTTAGAGACGCAGACGCAAAGGCAGAAAGGTAGGTTAGAGACGCAGACGTAAAGACAGGAAGGCAGGTTGGAGACGCAGACACAAAGACAGGAAGACAGGTTAGAGACGCAGACGCAAAGACAGGAAGACAGGTTAGAGACGCAGACGCAAAGACAGGCAGGTTAGAGACGCAGACGCAAAGGCAGAAAGGTAGGTTAGAGACGCAGAAGCAAAGACAGGAAGACAGGTTAGAGACGCAGACGCAAAGACAGGAGGTAAGGTTAGAGACGCAGACACAAAAACAGGAAGACAGGTTAGAGACGCAGACGCAAAGACAGGAAGACAGGTTAGAGACGCAGACGCAAAGGCAGGAAGACAGGTTAGAGACGCAGACGCAAAGGCAGGAAGGCAGGTTGGAGACGCAGACACAAAGACAGGAAGACAGGTTAGAGACGCAGAATCAATGACAGACAGGTTAGAGGTTTGAGGTCAGACTTTGTCGGCTTCTCTCTCTCTCTCTCTCTCTCTCTCTCTCTCTCTCTCTCTAACCAACCTGCTGATCCCATTCTTGCTTAAATCTGTCTTCCCGTATAATCAATCCAGCAGACGACATGAAAGGCCGGCTTTGGTCGTTTCCTATCGAAAATCGACCTGGTTTCCCTCGAGTTTTGCCATAGTGAGATGATTTATACGCATGTGGTAGACCAAAACTGGCAACATTCAGATACATGATTTCTTCCTTTCGCCAAACAATGAAGGAAGCCACGCGATCCCACTTCACCTGAAAATTTTGGTCTTAAAGGGAAATGACCGCATAAAAATAATTTTTCTGATTTTGCGATAAAAGCCTAGATCTCATTCCCAGGATTCCGAAAAATACCTCTTTTACCCATTTTGGATAAAAATTAACCGATTTAGGAGCGCTTTGAAATTTTGGGAAATTGTAGTTTGAATTCCCGCCAACTCTGCGTCTCCCCATTTCCTACACTCTCTCGCCCACTCTAGCCGTGTTTCCGTGCGGCAAACGCGTAAAAAGGCCATGTAAACGCGCCCCTTTTGCAATCCAAATCATACAAAAGGGTTTTTCAGAATCGTGGAAACGACATCTATTCAATGAAATAATTGTAAAGAGACTTTGAAAAATCAATTTAACGAGGTCCTTCCCCTTTAATTCTCTCTCTCTCTCTCTCTCTCTCTCTTTCCCTCTCTCTCTCTCTCTCTCTCTCTCTCTCTTTCCCTCTCTCTCTCTTTCCCTCTCTCTCTCTCTCTCTCTCTCTCTCTCTCTCTCACCCTCATAACATTCCCTTTGCTCAACCGAAGCTCCTGAAGCCTCTCTCCAAGTCCCTTAAACCGCTCTTCTTCATTTTTAGGAGCATCTCTCAAAAATTTCCTCAAGACATCAGTAATCTCATCAATTCGTCTTATTATACTCTAAAACAGTCAGTCATTTTCACTGAAACGCCCAATTACGTACCTTTGATTTACTACCGTAACCCGTCCATTCCCTGCAATCCGGGAGTAGATCAATAGCTATTTTATGAACGTAGGCAATCAATGTGTACATGAGATCTTCCTTTTCCTTTGCTCCCAATTCCATGTTGATTAGGGTGTCGTGAACTGCCTAAATTATCCGATGACCTTAATGTTTAGTCCTTAAAATACCTTAACAATGACTCCAGAAATCAGAGAAAGGGTAGGCCCTTTCGGAATTACCAAAAACTGGCGAATTTGTTTTTCAAAGTTTTTGGCGTTCCTAGCCAATGGGATTCTGATTGTGGCATCTTTGGCATCTGAAATAGAGGTGGATTTGATTTGGGGACCATTACAGGGACCGCAAGGGACCTTTTTTGACGTTATTTTAAATTTAAAGGGGAAGGACCGCGTAAAAATAATTTTTCTGATTTTGCGATAAAAGCCTAGATCTCATTCCCAGGATTCCGAAAAGTACCTCTTTTACCAATTTTGGATCAAAATGAACCGATTTAGGAGCGCTTTGAAATTTTGGGAAATTGTAGTTTGAATTCCCGCCAACTCTGCGTCTCTCCATTTCCCACACTCTCTCGCCCACTCTGGCCGTGTTTCCGTGCGGCAAACGCGTAAAACGGCCGTGTAAACGCGCCCCTTTTGCAGTTCAAATCATATAAAAGGGGTATGTTTCGGAATCGGGGAAACGATGAAACTAAAATAAAGATACTTTAAAAAATCAATTTTACGAGGTCCTTCCCCTTTAAACAAAACTCACATTTCTGAGCAACCTTTGGTCTAATGAACTTATCAATCAAAAAACGAGTTAAATCCGCATTCAGTTCAATTCGATCATCCGAAGAGTTCCCAAACCTGAAATAATTGTGTTCTTCTATTGGTTTTCTCGAAAACAAAAAATTGATAAAAAAGAACCGCGTTAAAAGCTACCGATAAAAATACAGTTTAATTTTTTTATTAAACAAATTTGCGCGTCGCTCCGAAAAGGTCTTTTGGCAAGTACGCATTCACGTATTTTTGTTCCAAAAAGCATAATTTTATAGTTTATGGTCAAAAATAGAAAACGAAATTTTTTTTTGCAAAAAATCGATGGAATTTTAAAATCTTTATCTTTTTAAAATCTTTTTAATGAAATTCACAATATTTTGAAAAACTGCTGCAAACAAAAGCAGGAAAACTCGAAATAAGTTGAATTTTTATTTAAAGAAGTTCAAAAACTCACGGAAATGGGATTCCCTTGGGCATATCCTCCTTCTGTTTCAAATTCTGTTTCGCCATTTTTTGCGAGAGAGGGGAAATTGAAAATGTTTTTGGGAATTTCGAAGGCACATAGAGATAGTCTCCTAAATCGAGAGAGTAAGAGAGAGAGACAGAGAGTGACAGAGAGAGAGAGAGAGAGAGAGAGAGAGAGAGAGAGAAATAGAGAGAGAGATTGATAGAGATTTAGAGAGAGAGAGAGAGAGAGAGAGACTCACTCTCAAAGCCTTCAGTAAGCATAGAATCTTGGTATTTATTCACATCATAATCATTTGTTCCTGACATTATATAGAAAAACTCGGGGTATTTTTCAATATAAGTCTTGACCGGATCATAAAATAGATTGGAAATCAGATTTCCCTCTGTAAGATCTCCTTCGATCTGCACATAGCCATTTATAACACAAAAGTGTGACCTAAATTGGAAAAGATGCTTAAAAAACTTTTAACTTACATTAAGTGGCAATTTATATTCTTTGGATTTCCTGGTTTGCATATTTCACCGTGGCCTTTGTTATAAACATATTGCGCACTTTCCAACTGAAAATGCGTTATAAAAAAACACAGCCTCAAGCCACTGTTTAACGCATATGACTGCATCAGTCCGTCTTTGACCGCCTATGGTAAGCTCAGGCCGCTTTTTAACGCAAAAGGTAGCATCATGGCGCTCTTTACTGTAAATGTTAACCTAAGACCGCTTTTCCCGATGATAGCAGCCTCAGGCCGCTTTTTACCGCCGATGGTAACCTTAGGCCGCTTTAACACAGATGATAATCTTAGGCCGCTTTTCAACGCAGATGGCAACCTCAGGCCGCCTTTTCAACGCAGATGGCAACCTTAGGCCGCTTTTTTTATACCTTAGATGGTACCCTAAGGCCGCTTTTTAACTCCGATGGTGACCTAAGGCCGTGTTTTTAACGCCGATGATAACCTCAAGCCGCTTTTTGACTTCGGTGGTAACCTCAGGCCGCTTTTAACCGCGATGGTAGCCTGCTATGTGGCGCAGATGGTAACCTCAGGTCGCTTTTTAACACAGATGAAACCCTCAGGCCGCTTGTTACCGCATTTGGTGACCTCATGCCGCCTTTTAACGCAGATGGCAACCTCAGGCCGCCTTTACCCGTAGAAGCTAACCTCAGGCCGCTTTTTACCGCGGATGGTAGCCGCTTTTCGATTCAGATGGTAGCCTCAGGCCGCTTTTTTAACGAAGATGGCAACTTTAGGCCGCCTATTTCTCCAGAGAGCCACGTCAGGCCGCTTTTTACCGCAGGTAGCAACCTTAGGCCGCTTTTTAGCGCAAATGGTAACCTCAGGCCGCTTTGTGGTGCAGTTGGTAACCTCACGCCGCTTCTGAACGCATACAACAACCTCTGGCCGTGTTTTACAGCAGGTGGCAACCTCAGGCCGCTTTTCACTTTAGATGACAACCTCAGGCCGCTATTTACCCGAAAAACATACCAGTTGAACATAGTTTTGATTGTATTGATACATGTAGCTGACAGTGGAATCCGGGGCAACAGTATGAGGTTCCGTCATGTGCAAACACATCATAAGATAAGTAGCGTAATCTTGAGAAAATACACTTCTCCATGCTGATAGCTTGCTTCTGAAAAATATTGTTTATTATATTAATTTTTTAAAGAAAAATACTTGAAGTGGACGGCGCACTCCAAATTCTCAGTTATGGTAGCTTGTCCTTTGCGGGTGACCTGCATGGCGTAGGGGGCGGGAGCGCGAATCTGAATAAAAAACATAATTTTAAAAAAAAGTTTTAAAAAGTAAAAAAATAAAAGAATAAAGTTACCTCGATGGCGGGCTTTTGCCCAGAAATTTGAATTCTAATGACGATCATAACGGAGAGGAAGATAACGGCCAAAATCAGTGAAATAACCAAGCACCTGAAAAAATGATGCGTGAAATATCAATCGATACGGCAAAGTTGCAATTTTACAATGTTCTGGCGGGTTATCGTCTCGAGACCCAAGAAAATCAATCGATTTTACATTTTTGACGTGGTTTCCCTTCGAAATCAATAATTATCGATTTTTTAAAAATAAATATCACCCTCAAGGGATCTATCAATCGAAAATGATTGAATTCTAATTTTGCGATGTTTTAGCGCGCCATCACTCCGAGACCCAATAAATTTACACAAACTAACGATCGATACCACTTTTACAATAAATCCAAAAGTTTCATTTTGCTTCGAATTGGAAAATATTCTATTGCTTCAAGACTCTAAAACAAGAAAATCGATAATGACGACCCAGGCATCCAATCAATCGATCGAAAATAATTTCGATTCAATCCGCTATGTTTCTACTTTAATCATGTTTTGGCGCGCTATCGCGGTGAGACCCAATATAACTTATCATAATTGATTTGATGAATCGTTCACAGAAAATAACAATCGATATGCCTTATCTTTAATCTAAAAATGCTTCACTTTTGTAAAGTTCTGGCGCGCAATCGTTTTGAGACCCAACGATATTAATCGATATAATGAATACACTTGACATTCACACAAGCTATCAATCGATATATTGATCGACGAGACCCAACAAAAAATCAATCGATTGTGATTGATTGCAAGACGCTTTTACATGCTCCATCGATTGAGATATTGATCGATACTGTTCATTCCATGAAAATTTCACTGTTTTCGAAGTTCTGGCACGCAGTCGAACTGCGACCCAAAAATCGATATTGATTGACTACCGCCAAAAAATCGATAAAACCTACAGTTGCGAAACTCCTTCCCTTCTGATAATTTCATCTTTCAAGTTCTCATGTCCTCGCTGATCATAAACTTCCGATTTGGAATAATGCACATATCCCCTTTCTACAGACACTGAAACGAAAATTCATATCTTTACTTTCAGCACTTTCTTTAAAGGGGAAGGACCGCGTAAAAATATTTTTATGATTTTGTGATAAAAGCCTAGATCTCATTTACCAATTTTGGATCAAAATGAACCGATTTAGGAGCGCTTCAAATGCTGGGGAAATTGTAGTTTGAATTGCCGCCAACTCTGCGTCTCCCCATTTCCCACACTCTCTCGCCCACTCTAGCCGTGTTTCCGTGCGGCAAACGCGTAAAACGGCCGTGTAAACGCGCCCCTTTTGCAGTCGAAATTATATAAAAGGGGTATGTTTCAGAATCGTGGAAACGACATCTATTCAATAAAATAATTGTAAAGAGACTTTGAAAAATCTATTGTACGAGGTCCTTCCCCTTTAAGAGTCCTTATATATGTAAACTCACAATTACGAGGGGTCCTCTTTGGTGTCTTTGGTGTAGTAGCACTTTCCGTGACCTCGTTTGATAAGATCAAACGCCTGGAGGGAGAGGGAGGGCGACTTCCCGAAGGGGAGAGAGACATCGAAATGAGGGATAGGCTAATTTTAGGGTATTTTTATAGGGTAATTTATTTGCTTAGGGGAGTTATTCAAATTTATGACGCGAGGTCACCTGAGGTCAATCGATATCGATTGAATATACAAGTCATAATCACTATGTGCACATGCACACACGCACACACACATACTCACATACTCACACACTCACATACACACTCACATACACACACACGCGCACCCGCACATACACACACTCACTCACTCATTCACACACTCTCGTTTTCACAGATTCTCACAATAATACATTTGCACAATGACACGCTCACACATGCAAACATTCACGCATTCACATATTCACGAACTCACACATTCACACTATCACACATTCGTGCACACGCACGTTCACACACAAACATTCGCACATTCACATATTCAGATGCTCTCACACACATACACACACTCTCACTCTCACACACTCACAGACACACTATCACACTATCACACACTCACACACTCATACGCTCACACACAAACATTCACATATTCACACGCTCACACACGCAAACATTCACGCATTCACATATTCAGATGCTCACACACAAACAAACAGTCACCCATTCACATGTTCACACACTCACACAGGCACACTCTCAAACATTCGTGCACACGCACGCTCACACACAAACATTCACACACTCACATTTTCACACGCTCACACACACACATACACATACTCACACACTCCCACTTCTACACATTCACACACTTACTTACACACTCACACACTCTCGTTTTCACAGATTCCCACAATTATACATTTGTACAGTCACACGCACACACAAACAAACATTCACACACTCACATTTTCACATGCTATCACACATTAACATTCACACAATCACATGTTCACGCACCCACACATTCACACTCTCACACATTCGCGCACACTCACGCACGCTTACGAACATTCACACACTCACTTTTTCACACGCTCACACACTCACAGACCCACTATCACACACTGACACACTCCCACATTTTCACGTTCACACACTCACTTATACACTCACACACTCTCGTTTTCACAGATTCCCACAATCATACATTTGCACAATCACACACAAACATTCACATATTCACACGTTCACACACGCAAACTTTCACGCATTTACATATTCAGATGCTCACACACAAACAAACATTCACACATTCATGTGTTCACGCACTCACACAGTCACACTCTCAAACATTCGTGCACACGCACGCTCACACACAAACATTCACACACTCGCATTATAACACGCTCACACACAAATATTTGCACATTCACATATTCAAATGCTCATACACACATACACACACTCACATTATCACACGCTCACACACTCACAGACACACTATCACACATTCACACACTCCCATATTTACACATTCACACACTCACTTACACACTCACACGCACAAATACATAGTTTATGTATGTTAGTGTGTGAGTATGTAATGTATGAGTTTGTGAATGTGTGTGTGTGTGTGTGTGTGTGTGTTTGAACGTGTGTGCGTGTGTGCGTGTGTGTACGTGTATTCATCGAATATCGATTGACCTCATCAAATGACCTCGTGTCCTAAATTTGAATATCTCCCCCTAAGCTAATAAATTACCCTACAAAAATACCCTAAAATTAGCCTATCCTTCATTTCAATGCCTCCCTCCCCTGCGAGAAGTCGTCCTCCCTCCCCTTCCAAACTTTTGACCTTAAATACCAAGGTCACGGAAAGTGCTAATATACCAAAGAGAACACCTCGTAATTGTTAGTTTACATTTAATACGACTTTTAATAAAGTTGAAAGTTAAAATATTTGATTTTTATTTATTTCAGGCTCTGTGGATAAGGGATATGGTCGTTATTCGAAATCCGAAGCTTATGATAAGAGAGGACATGAGCATTTGAGTCATGAAATTATCAGAAGGGAAGGAGTTTCGCAAGTGTGGGTTTTGTCAATTTCTTGAGCTATTCAATCAATATCGATTTTTTTTGGATCTCATTCCGACTGCGCGCCAGATCTTTGCAAATTTGAAACTTTAAGGGTTGATTGGGTTAATCAATCAATATCGCAATGTTTCATTGGGTCTCGAAGCGATTGCGCGCCAGAGTACATCGAAAAGTTAAAAGATGCGATTATTTTAAGTATTTAAGGGATTTCGCGCCGAAACCGTGCAAAAACAAAAAAAACGCATTGCGGATTTTGAATATCGATTGAGTTCTTCGAGCGAAACATTAAAACACTTGAAACTGGTATCGATTTTGTGGTTTCGAAGCGATCGCGCGAAAAACAAATAATCAATCGATCAATCCGGATTTTATTGATCGATTGATTATTTGAAAGCCAAGTGTAGTCCATCAATATCAATTAGTGTTTTGGGTCTCGAAGTGATTGCGCGCCAAAACATTGCAAATAATTGAAAATGCTTCTTTTAGAGCGATATCGATCGATAATTCTTCTTTATCGATTGATTTGTTTGGATTTTGAAGTGATAGCGCGCCAGAGCATTATCAAAACCGAAGCGTTGCAGATTGTTGTCAAAGTGGTATTGATCGATAAATCGATCAATCTACGGCTTTTTGGGTCCTGCAGCGATAGCGCGCCCATTAAATTTAAAACTTTGGGCATTGAGGTCAAAATGCGATCGATAAATATATTTTCCGATGAGTCTATTTGATCAATAAATATCGATTTTTTTTGAGTTTCGAAGCGATGACGCGCCAGATGTGAAACTTTACGAATCGAAGCCCAAGTGGCATTGATCGATAGATTATTTCAAGATAACAATTTTCAATCAATATTGATTGGTTTTCTTGGGTCTCGAAGGGAAAATCGTCAAAAAGTATCTAATCAAAGTTTCGATCGATATATCTTAGTGTGGCTTGGTTTTATGGGTCTCACAGCGATGGCGCGCCAGAAAATTGCAAAAACTGAAACTTTGCAGTATCGATCGATATTTGACGCATCATTTTTAGGTGCCTGGTTATTTCACTTATTCTGGCCGTTACCTTCCTCATTGCTATGGTCATCATTAAAGTTCAAATTTCTGGACAGAAACGTGTCGTCGAGGTAGTTTTACTTTTTTATTATATTTATATTTAAACTTTTTTATAATTTTTATTCAGGTTCGCTCTCCCATCCCCTACGCCATGCAGACCACCCGCAAACAACTGGCTGTCATATCTGATAATGCGGAATGCGCCGTCTATTTCAAGTACTTTTCTAGGTTATTTATTTTAATAATATTTTGTTTTTAGATCAAAGCTATCGGGAATACCGGGTCTAATTATGCAAGAGTTTGCAACCTTTTTTATGATGTGTTTGCATTTGACGGAACCTCACACGGTGGCCCCGGATTCCACTGTCAGCTACATGTATCAATACAACCAAAACAATCAGCAATTGGTATGTATTTCGTAATGTCGTTTTATTTATAAATTTTGGATAGTTAGAGGCAGCAGAAAAGTTGCTTTGGACCCAAAGAACCCAGAAATTCAGTTTATTTTAACAGTTCGTTCCTTATGGACATTAAGAAGCCCTTAAAGGGAAAGGACCGCGTAAAAATAATTTTTCTAATTTTCTGACAAAAGTCTAGATCTCATTCCCAGGATTCCGAAAAATACCTCTTTTACCCATTTTGGATCAAAATGAACCGATTTAGGAGCGCTTGAAATTTTGGGGAAATTACAATTTGAATTCCCGCCAACTCTGCGTCTCCCCATTTCCTACACTCTCTCGCCCACTCTAGCCGTGTTTCCGTGCGGCAAACGCGTAAAAAGGCCGTGTAAACGCGCCCCTTTTGCAGTCCAAATCATACAAAAGGGTTTTTCAGAATCGTGAAAACGACATCTATTCGATGAAATAATTGTAAAGAGACTTTTAAAAATCAATTTTACGAGGTCCTTTCCCTTTAATATACGGATTCTCTAAGAGTAGTTTAACCCAGCGACATGGAAAAATCGATAGTGACCAATTTTGACCAAACTTGGTCAAAAACATGTATTTGAGTTAAAAACACTATTTTGAGAGTTTTATGACAACATCGATTTTTTGACCCGGGTTACGGTAGGTCGCCAAGGGTTACTGTAACTCACCTAAAAATGGTCCAAAATGCTCAAAATCAATGTCATTCGACTTTAAATGGTAAATGTACAATTTTATGTTTTCAGAGAGAAAAAGCCAAATGGAGAGCGATAAATTTTTTTTTAAAATATTTGCGCAACGAAGGGTCAAAATGAGAGCATTTTCACTATGTTCATAGTTTTTTGTTTGGCTTTTTTGGGGTACCCTGAGTACTTAAAATTGTCATTTATCATTTAAAGTCGAATGACATTGATTTTGAGCATTTTGGACCATTTTTAAGTGAGTTACAGTGACCCTTGGCGACCTACCGTAACCCGGGTCAAAAAATCGATATTGTCATAAAATTCTCAAAAAAGTGTTTTTATCTCAAATACATGTTTTGGCCAAGTTTGGTCAAAATTGGTCACTATCGATTTTTCCATGTCGCTGAGGTGTCAATAATACTCCACTCTTACATAATTCTTGTCTTAAGGCCTAAACTCAAAAAGTCGGGTCAGCCTTTACCAAAAATTGTTTTGAGGGTGGCTCCTTTACCAAAAATTGTTTTGAATCGATAGATATTTTTACATACAAAAAAATGCTAATTTTTCATTTTTTTCAAAACTTCCGCAGAAACCCTTCTTTTCCTTGCCTAAAATTTAAAAAAAGAAGAAAAGAAATCTCCGTTTTTTGACTTTGTGAATTCACCGATAGTCCTAAGGTCTAAAACTGAAAAATTTCAAAACTAAGCTACCGTCAGAAAGAGACAGCGAATATAAGTTAGAAGCCGTAATTACATATTTAAAAGTCTTAATGGAACTTCATTTTTGGACAATACCATTAGAGCAACATCGAAAAAATATCCAAACTTAATTTTTTTGTATTGATCATATCAATTAAGAGCCAGTGTCTATAAAAGTCGAGCTGACCGCTCAAGCGCTGTGACATAAAAAAAACCAGACTAAATAACATAAAATAAATACGTGCAGTTACCTCAAAATGATTGATTATATAAGATTATTCGCATCATTGCTCTAGTCTAGGATAATAATTGCTAAATGCGTGCCCAATTCTAGTTTAATTATAAAAGGAAACTCAAAATTGTTGATTTAAACTTCATTTAACTAAACTGAGTCGATTGGTATACTATATGATACGTTTGGCGCCAGTTCCTGCTTGAAAAAGTCGCGCGCACAGCACACCACGCGCAATATGCGCGCACCGCGCGCTTCATTCCAAAACGATTCTAAAAAATGTTTTATGCACTATGTAACTTGTTTACACCGTTTAGGTGCAAATCTAGCATTTCTCAGTCATTTTGAAGCAAAAACGTTAAAAAATAAGTGAATTTTTCGAAAAGTTTGCATATTTGATCGAAATTTTCGGTATGATGGGGCACTCCGATTTTCAAAGTCGTTTTTTTTCAAAATATTTGAAATTATTTCTAGTTTTCAAATAATTGGTCCGATTTATTCCCGTCTAAATAGTGAAGGGTCGAAAAACGTGAAAACCCGATATTTTTTCACTTTTTTGGCGGTTTTTTGACTCTAGTGAAAAATTTTCAGTAAAACTGCAGTTTGTGGTCAATCACATTATTTGTCAGCGTCGAAAAACCTATCGAATGAAACCTCCAAATTGAAATTTGGTTAAGTTTTAATAAAGTTACAGTAACTCGGGGTCACCTACCGTAACCCGGGACCAAAAATCGATATTGACCCAAAAGTTTCAGAATGTAATATTTAGGTCATATAATGACCTTTGACAACTTTTGGGCCAAATCGAAGACTTAAAATTTTTTAATGTCACAGGCCTGCTCGACTATTACTGACATCGTCTCTTAAAGAGTATATTCGCTGCCTCGTTCTGATTTTGCAGTTGAATTTTGAAAATTTTCCTTTTTAGACCTTAATTCATGCTAAGAAAAAACCCTCACTTACCTTAATTAAGTGAACTTTTACACATTTTTTAGGAAATAAAAACTTGAAATATTGGTAACCATTTTAACTGAAACTCGCTTAGAATACGAATATACGTCGAAAAAAGTTTAAAAAACAAGGAAAAAAAAAGAGATTTTCCGGTTTTTTTAAATCTTTAGGAAAACAAGGGTTTCTGATGAAGATTTGAAAAATGGATAAAATAACATTTTATGCATGTTTTTTTAAAATTTTTATACCATTTTAGGCGGCCAGCGCGAAGAATATGCAATATATCACCATTGGTGAAGTGTGCAAGCCAGGGAATCCACGGAATATGGGATGTCACCTAATGTAATTTTCTAACTTTTAAATATCATTTCCCTTTTTAGGTCGCGCTTTTGTGTTGTAAATGGAGATGTACAGATTGAAGGAGACTTTACGGAGGGAATGCTACGTTCGAATATATACACTTATGCGGATTTCACCTACCTGAATAGATATTCCTATTTTTTCTCCCTCATGTCAGGATCCGAAGAAGATAGTGGTTTCAATGAATACGAAGATGCAATGCTCACGAATTACTATGACAGTGGGTATAATTTTTGCCCATTTTTACATTTATTTTGAACTTTATTTTAACAATTCAAACATACTTTTTAGAAGATAAACCCTTTGTGAATGGCCAATTCTCAAATAAGTTTTCAATTTCCCCTCTCTCACAAAGGATGGCGAAACAGAATTTGAAGCGAAATAATGATTTGCCCAGGGGAATTCCATTTCCGTAAGTTCTCAAACAGGGCGATTCAAACTTGGAGACGATTTTGGGTAAACCATAGCAAATCATAACCCATTAACGGGGAAGGACCTCGTATAATTGATTTTTCAAAGTATTTTTATTATAGTTTCATTGAGTAGACATCGTTTCCACGATTCCGAAACATACCTCCATTATATGATTTGGACTGCAAAAGGGGCGCGTTTACACGGCCGTTTTACGCGTTTGCCGCACGAAAACACGGCCAGAGTGAAATGGGGAGACGCAGAGTTGGCGGCAATTCAAATGACAATTTCCCGAAAATTCAAGCGCTCCTAAATCGATTCATTTTGATCCAAAATCTCTTCCTTATTTAAAGGGGAAGGACCATGTAAAAATAATTTTTCCAATTTTGTGATTAAAGTCTACATTTCATTCCCAGGATTCTGAAAAATACCTCTTTTACCCATTTTGGATCAAAATAAATCGATTTAGGAGCGCTTGAAATTTTGGGGAAATTACAATTTGAATTCCCGCCAACTCTGCGTCTCCCCATTTCCCACACTCTCTCACCACTCTAGCCGTGTTTCCGTGCGGCAAACGCGTAAAACGGCCGTGTAAACGCGCCCCTTTTGCAGTCCAAATCATATAAAAGGGGTATGTTTCAGAATCGTGGAAACTATATCTATTCAATGAAACAATTGTAAAGAGACTTTTAAAAATCAATTTTACGAGGTTTTACGAGGTACGAGTTAAGACTGGTTTTTTTTAGTAACTTGAGCAAAAAGTCGATCTCTCGGTTAAAAAAAAACATCTGACAGCTCTGTTTTTTTTTGAATTTTCAAAATTCAAAGTTCAGTGTTTCGCTATCTCAACACCCATTTAAGCAACGGACTTTTAGTCGATGACAAACAATCGCAAATAGTGTGTTTTTCGTTTTTACACATTTGACGAAAAGTCATGATGAACGCTTCAAAATTTGAAAAACCTCAAACAAATTATGAAACTCTACTTTTCAAATGCGAGCTAAATAATGTAGTTCGTTTGAAAAAGTTGCTCGTAAAAGTTGCGTTGTTTTCGGTGTTTCAAAACGAAAATAACTTAGTGTTTAGTTGTGAAACATGAATTTTTTAATTGAAATTTTGTAAAAAAAAATTTATAACAAAAAAAAAATGAAAAACTTTTTTCTCAAAAGTTGTCCCAAGTTAGTTCAAGTGGGATCAGCAAGAAAGTATATCGGATGGAATCAAGTGTCCAAAAAGATCTGAGACCGTAATACATAATAAATAATATCAAAAATCCTTATACCTAAAGAAAAAGGGCTAAAGAAAGCAGTCTGAGCCTTTGGAGTCTTATTAACTTTTTGGGCCAATTTAGGTAAGTCTGGGCTAAGCTAACTTTCTTAACCAAAATTAAAAATAGGCTCAAACTGTGTAAAACCAATTGAGTACAGCAAATTGTTAAAACACATAAGTCCCCGGATGACAAAATTGACCTTAATGCAAATTTAACTCGTTATTTGATAGAGAAGTTCATTAGATCAAAGGTCATTCGAGAATGTGAGTTTTTCCGTAAAACTAGAAAGAAATTGTTTTAGATGCCAAAGATGCAACAATCAGGATCCCATTGGCTAGGAACGTCAAAAACTTTGAAAAACAAATTCGCCAGTTTTTGGTAATTCCTAAAGGACCTACCCTTTCTCTGATTTCTGGAGTCATTGTTAAGGTAATTTAGAACTAAACGTTAAGGTCATCAGATAATTTAGGCAGTTCACGACACCCTAATCAATATGGAATTGGGAGCTAGGGAAAAGGAAGATCTCATGTACACATTGATTGCCTACGTTCATAAAATAGTTATTGATCTACTCCCGGATTGCAGGGAATGGACGGGTTACGGTAGCGAAAGGGTACGCAATTGCGCGTATGAGAGAAGATAAATGAGATTTTCAGAGTATTATCGATCGAATCGATGAGATTACTGATGTCTTGAGGAAATTTTTGGAAAATGTTCCTAAAAATGAAGAAGAGCGGTTTGACGGACTTGGAAAGAGGCTTCAGGAGCTTCGGTTGAGCAAAGGGAATGTTATGAGGGTAAGAGAGAGAGAGAGAGAGAGAGAGAGAGTGAGAGACAGAGAGAGAGAGGGAGAGAAAGAGAGAGAGAGAGAGTGAGAGAGAGAGAGAGGAGAAAGCTAAAAACTCAATTTTCAGCTGGCGTGGGATCGCGTATCTTCCGCCATTTCATGGCAAAAAGAAGAAGTTTTGTACCTAAATGTTGCTAGTTTCGGTCTACCAGATGCGTAAGTATCGTATTTTCATTCCTTTTATTTTGTTTTCAGCTATAAATCTTCCCATTACGGCAAAACTCGAGGGAAGCCAGGTCGATTCTCTATGGGAAAAGACAAAAGTCAGCCTTTTATGTCATCGGCTGGATTGATTATAAGGGAAGATAGATTTAAACAAGAATTTGATCAACGGGTTAGTTAGAGTGACAGAGAGAAATGAATTCTCTGCCTCCGCGTCTCTTACCATCTGATGTTCTGCACCGGCGTCTCTAACCACCAGCTTTCTGCCTCTGCGTCTCTAGCCATCTTCTTTCTGTGTCTGCTTCTCTAACCATCTCCTTACTGTCTCTGCGTCTCTAACTCTCTCCTTTCTGCCTCTGCGTCTCTAAACCTCTCTTTTCTGCCTCTGCGTCTCTAACAATCTGCTTTTCTCTGCGTCTCTAACCATCTTGCTTTCTGATTGTGCGTCTCTAACCATCCGCATTTCTTGTCTGCGTCTCTAACCATCCACATTTCTTGTCTGCGTCTCTAACCATCCACATTTCTTGTCTGCGTCTCCAACCATCTGCTGTTCTATCTTTGCGTTTCTATCCCTCTCCTTTCTGTCTCTGCGTCTCTAACCATATTTCTTCTGCCTCTGCGTCTCCAATCCTCTTCTTTATGCCTCTGCGTCTCTACCCCTCTCCATTTTTGCCTCTGCGTCTCTAAACTTCTGCTTGTCTGCATCTGCGTCTTCAACCATCTGCTATCTGCCTCTGCCTCTCTAATCATCTGCGTCTTCAACTATCGGCCTTTCTGCGTATCAAACCATTTGCGTGTCGTCAAATTGATTAGGTCTCCGCTTCTCTAACCAATCTATTCTCCCCTGCGTCTCTAACCATATACACTATATCACGAGAAATTGACAGAGAAAGAGAGAACTAGAGAATCAAAGAAAGAATCTTTTAGCCCACCCACGTAGTCACTTCCTCCGGTTCCGTTCGCACCGTCGATGCCGTCGTAATTCCTCTCCTCCGAATGCTCCTACTCCACGATGAACCTGGAAAAGCTGGTATTCCCATTTTTAATCTTTTTTTCAAGTTTTCAAATTTTAAAAAATCTTAAATTTTAAAAAATTTCATTTTGAAAACAAATTTAAAAAAAAGACGTTTTAGTAATAAATTTTGAACAAAATTCCATTTCAGTCTACGCCCCAGCCGTTTTCTATCATCCGGACAGCCAGTCATTCGTTT
Source organism: Oscheius sp. G VE-2021 (assembly GCA_022343465.1). Lineage (NCBI taxonomy): Eukaryota > Metazoa > Nematoda > Chromadorea > Rhabditida > Rhabditidae > Oscheius > Oscheius sp. G VE-2021. The sequence goes on along the minus strand of JAJQXH010000044.1, from coordinate 385,303 downwards.
GTGAGCCAAACGGAACAGTTTCCCATCCTGAATTCAACGACCACCTTGAGGTAATTTAAAAATTTTTAAAATAAATTTCGATTTTCAGAGAATCCGGCAGACTTTGGAAATGAACAAAGTTCCGTGTCGAATTTTCAACAAGAAATTCTTCGAAGCTGAAGATCGAGCCTCTTTTGCAATGACCAGTGGACCCAATGAGACGGATGACATTGTGGCAGCTGTGGATCCGAGACATTCCAATCAGAACAACTACCCCGCTGGGCGTTAAAACCAAAGTGTTTGGATAAAAGTGTAGAATAACGCTAAAAATAAGTAAACCCATTCTCTATGTGTTGTTCTGTTGATAGAAGGAGAGATAGAGAGCGAGAGAGAGAGAGAGAGAGAGAGAGAGAGAGAGAGAGAGAGATCTCAGCACCCAATCTCAAATGAATTGAATTAAACACAGTTTAAAATGAATTTGTTTAAAAATTATTTTGAGGTCGCTTACATAACCCCATTCAGTGGAGCCGCCGATGGTGTACGGATTCCCGCCACAATCTCTCGCATAGAGGGAGCAGACAGCGAGCCAATTGGGCGTAATTAGGTCAACCCGGGATCAACGGCCGATTCCCATTCGACTGACACCCGTAAGGAAGCGGTTACTGCCCGAATACTAGACCCGGCGAGTGAGCCACCATTAAACTTACCTGGCTGGGAGTTTCTCGGCGATCAAGAAGGCCGAGACTCCATGGTGAGGCTGATTCATTGCACATTCGGATCGGTTGACCCGTGAGGCAACTTCGAGTTGAAGTTAGCCTACAGCTAAATTTTTGCGTGAGGGGCTGCGTTCGCGCGGCCCTGAAAATCCGAGTCTCTCAAAACTGGTCTTTTGTGATGGTTTCCAAATTCGTCAAAATTCAAGTAAACGCACTAAAACACACCTAAAACAACAAAAACCATCAAAAAAGTCAAAAAGCTTACGGCACTCAGGATTCCCAAGCCGTCTCCGATCCAAGTACTAACTGAGCCGTGGTATGGTCGTAAGCGGTGCAATTGGGACACGGCGCAATGACATTCGAAAAGCGCATTTCAGTGCGATAGGAGGTGAAATAGATGGAAAAGTAGTGGGGAAAGCATGGAATATGTGAAATTAGACTATTTTACGACATTTGTGAAGGTTTTTCAAATCCATATCAAATCGGCGCCGCCGCGGCGCGTTTTTTCAACCTCTCTCTCTCTCTCTCAATTTCCATTTCGAAAACATGACTCGATTGAATTGTATTCACATAGATCCAATTCATAGAATCGTCAGAAGGAATAGAGATAAGACGACGGTGGCCGCAGTGGTCGAAGTCGATCCATCCGAACTCTTCAATGACCTGTCCGGGTCGCCGACTCTTTCCGGAGCACTGCTCTTCTGATCCTGGAAATAGTTTAGTTCTTGATTAAGGTAAGGGAAAGGGGGTACCTTGCAGACAAAAGGCGATGGACAGAGTTTGCTACACTTGGGACAGGTGATTGTGAACCTTGCAGTCGCTTTCTCGTCGATGAGGCGCTGAAAGAGAGGAGTTAGAGAGAGAGAGAGAGAGAGAGAAAGAGAGAGAGAGAGAGAGAGAGAGAGAGAGAGAGAGAGCAAACCTTCGAGACGTGAATCTTCTGTCCGTCATGATAGCATTGGTAGAATTTAGATTTTGCCGTTTTGATCCACAAACTGCCTTTATCGCATTTATGCTGAAAAAGTTAATTAAGTTTTTAAATCATTTTTAAATTTCAAAAATATTTTGAAAATTCAAAGTTCAGTTCGTAATTTCAAAAAGCTCACCTCATAGCATCCATGTTGAAAACCGTTCATTGTGGAGTGAGCTCCCTTCCCCAAATCAATTTTCTTCTCCCCTCCGACTTCGAAGCATCTCGCGGTTTTGGAGAAAATCTAAAATTTAAAAACGTTTCCATCTTTTAGAAATCAATTATATTCGTTTAGCAAACATTAGGTAATGATTGCAAAAAAGGGGCACCGCGGGGATCGAACCCATGACCTTCTGATTGCAAGGCGAAGCGCTACCCACCTGCGCCACACGGCCGCACAGATCCGTTGCGGGGCCACCGCGTTTTAATGCGCGCTCACCTCCAGCCTTCCTTTCTTAGCCCTGCGATTATTAGCATCCTTGTCGTCGCCCTTCTTAGGTGGTTCCTCATCCACATTCATGTTCGGAACATTGCATTTCGTGTCCCCTTTATATCTGAGCTAATCGTCGTGTAGTAAGGACAGTAATCAGCCGCTGCCAAAGGGCCGTTGGCTTGTCCATCCATCGGGAAGTAATTGAACATTTCAGGGATTGGCTCCTTGTTCTGAGTGTCGATATTACAATGCTCAATAGACTTCAGATCAGTAGAGCAACTGAAAAAAACCGTAGATCATAAGTAGATCAGAAGATTTGATCTACCGTTGTTGATCCTTAGATAGGAATTCTTGGGAGTCTTCAAATCCACGTATTCCTTGCAAGATTTCCTGGCAAAGTCACATCCTAGGCCTTTTCCATAAGACATAGGATCAGCTTTGGTTTCGTCAACTTGGTACCAGCCGGAGTCTGCCATGATAGCGAGGGTTATCTTGGACCAACTGTTGTAGGCGGTACGCGTCGAGGTCATTGTGTCGTGCTGTAAAATATGATTGATGTGTTGTTAAAAGAGAATGAGGGAAAGCGGCCTGAGGTTGCCAGAATTAGCCAAAAGCGGCCTAATGGTAAGGTTGGTTGCAATGAATAGAAGCGGTCTGAGGTTGCCTGTGGCTGAAAAAGAGCGGCCTAAGTTTACCAGCGACTGA
>JAJQXH010000044.1:325000-377500 GCA_022343465.1 Oscheius sp. G VE-2021 | reverse complement strand
GAGAGAGAGAGAGAGACAGACAGACAGACAGACAGACAGACAGACAGACAGACAGACAGACAGACAGACAGACAGACAGACAGACAGACAGACAGATAAACAGAGAGAGAGAGAGAGAGATAAACAGAGAGAGAGAGACAGAGAGAGAGAGAGAGAGAGAGAGAGAGAGAGAGAGGGAGAGAGAGAGAGAAATAGAGAAACCCACATCTTCGGCAGTAATACTTAGCAAAAAGTCGTTATCTCCCAAAGATTGGTTTAAGAAGCAACCTGCGCTAAAATTCCGTTTTCATATAAAATACTTAAGAAACGCTTACTTTATAATGTCTAATTGTGAATTCACCGCCGGTACTTTCAAGTACTGTTTGAACTTTTTGGGAGCATAAATGACAAATTTATTGATGTCCTTGACGTCCCTATCATTTAACCTAAAGACAAATCTTACTTAATTAATTTGAACACCTCACTGTGAACCGGCCTTAATTGTGTCTTTGTTGTAGACAGTTTCGATCTGAATATCCCTCCAGGCAGGTTGCGCAGTACCGGAGCCTCGACGACGCTGCCACACGTGGTTCACCTCGATAGGTTCAGTTTCGACTATTTGAGACGGCTGAAAAACGAGTACTTAAAGGGGATGGACCTCGTAAAAATGCTTTTTCAAAGTCTCTTTACAATTATTTCATCGAATAGAGATCACTTCCACGATTCCGAAACATACCCCTTTTATAAGATTTGGACTGCAAAAGGGGCGCGTTTACACGGGGCGCGTTTACATTTACAGTTTTCAGCTAGGATAAGACGCATCTGATGTTCTACTGCTATCTCAATGCGTACTTCATCACAGCGCCCAGCGTCTAGCGCCGCGCAGCCACCGCTCACAGCGCGTTCGTGGTGTAATGGTTAGCATGGATGCCTTCCAAGCATTCGACGGGGGTTCGATTCCCCCCGAACGCAGAAAGTTTTGCGTTGATGAATTAGTCCTCTCAATCAACTCCAATCACTGTTTTGAGCAACTAAACCTAGAAATGTTTTCAGCAAAGGGCAGAAAATACTAGTATTCGATTTGAAAGCAATTTTGAACGGATTCGAGGTACACCTGATTCAGAGAGGCTAGAAAACTACTCACATCGTATCCATAGGCTTGGAGAGCTTCGGCGACAAGCAGAAGGAGGAAGAGGTGGAGAATCCGGAGACGAGCAGTTGGAGGAGGCATCCTCCCGACCGGCGACAGCGGCGAAGAATGACAAAATGGCCCGGAGAGGGGTATTTATACCTCGGGAGATTAGAATATTCAAAGTACCCGAGTGAAGTTATTCAAAGTTTTTGGCATTTGACTAATTTTCGGGAGAGAGCCGATTAATTTGCATAAAACTATCGATTTTTTCTTCAGGAAAAGGTGACGGAGATGCGCCATCAACACCGATTTCCCCATAAACCAATATCGAATTTGATATTTGGGCTATCCAAATAAACTTGGACCACCCAGTAAATTTGGACCACCCAGTCAGCTTGCATGGACCACCCGGTAATCTTGGACCGCCTCGTCAACTTAGAGCACCCAGTCAACCCTGGACCACCCAGTCAACCCTAGAACAACCCTGTCAACTTGGACCACCTAGCCAGCTTGGACCACCAGTAAATTTGGACCACCCACGCCAAGGAGCTTGGACCACCGGGTCATATTGGACCTCCCGGTAATAACTATCCAGTCAAATTTGACCACTAAGTTAACTTGGACCACCCAGTAAACTTGGATCATCCAGTCAACCCTGGATCACCCACCAAATAGTCACCTGGGACCACCCTGTAAGCTTTGGACTGTCTGGTCAACTTGGACCACCCAGTCAACTTGGACCACCCAGTCAACTTGAACCACCTACTCAATTAGGACCTACAGTCATTTTGGACCTCACCCTGGATCATGAATTAAATTTAGACCACCCAGTATACTTGGATCACCCGGTTAACTTGGACCACCCAGTATAGTTGAACCACCCAGTCAACCCAGGGCCGCCCAGTCATTGGATAACCCATTCAAAAAGGACCACCCAGGAAATTTGGACCACCTAGTCATGTTGGACCACCAAGTAAACCCAGGACCACCCAGTGAACTTGGACCACCCAGTCAACTCAGACCACCCAGTCAAATGTGACCACCCAGTCATCTCTGGACCACTCCAGCCCCCTTGGAACACCGAGCCAACTTGGAAATCCCAGCAAATTTGGACCACCTAGCCAAATTTCGCACTCATCGTCAGTCACCTTAGAGGACCCACTCACCTTGGACCACCCAGTGAACTTGGACCACCCAGTAAATCCAGGACCACCCAGTACATTTTGACCACTTTTCAAATTTGATAACTCAGTATCATTGGACTACCCGATAATCCTGGACCACCCAGTTACATTCGACCACCTAGTCAGCTTGGACTACTCAGGCAACCCAGGACCACCCAGTCAGCTTGGACCACCCAGTCAACTCAGACCACCCAGTCAAATGTGACCACCCAGTCAACTCTGGACCACCCAGCGAACTGGGATGTTAGTTGTGAGGAAGTGAAGTTGTGAGTGAGTGAGTTAACAGAATCTGATGCAAAAAACCTAATCGATATTTAATCACCTCAAACAATATTAAAATATGAGAATCAACAAAAATTTAGGCGCGTTGAACTTGGCGTCTCTTCACATCCCACTCCTCCAACCACGTCTTCAGTGGCACCTCGTGCAGTTGTCTCCATTGGATGTTCATCCGGACCTGCTCGTAGATCTGATCTAGCTTCGCCCGCGCCTGCTGCAGCTAAATTTTCAGATTTATAAGATTCAAGGAGGTCAAACGAACTGGCTTCTTGTCAGCTAGGAACGTCTGCAGCTCCTGAAGCTCATCGTTGGTGCTCAATCTCTCGGCCATGGCCCGAATGCAGGAGATGAGCAGAGATGACGATCTTCCCAAACTGAAATAGCTATGTCTCTGTTTCTCTCTCTCTCTCTCTCTCTCTTTCTCCCCTCTATATCTCCCTCTCCCTCTCCCTCCCTCCCTCCCTCCCTCCCTCTCTCTCTCCCTCTGTCTGTCTGTCTGTCTCTCTCTCTCTCTCTTTCTCCCCTCTATATCTCCCTCTCCCTCTCCCTCCCTCCCTCCCTCCCTCTCTCTCTCCCTATCTGTCTGTCTGTCTGTCTGTCTGTCTGTCTGTCTGTCTGTCTGTCTGTCTGTCTGTCTGTCTGTCTGTCTGTCTGTCTCTCTCTCTCTCTCTCTCTCTCTCTCTCTCTCTCTTTCTCCCCTCTATATCTCCCTCTCCCTCTCCCTCCCTCCCTCCCTCCCTCTCTCTCTCCCTATCTGTCTGTCTGTCTGTCTGTCTGTCTATATGTCTGTCTGTCTGTCTGTCTGTCTGTCTGTCTGTCTGTCTGTCTGTCTGTCTGTCTGTCTGTCTGTCTGTCTGTCTGTCTGTCTGTCTGTCTGTCTGTCTGTCTGTCTCTCTCTCTCTCTCTCTCTCTCTCTCTTTCTCTCTTTCTCTCTTTCTCTCTTTCTCTCTTTCTCTTTCTCTCTCTCTCTCTCTCTCTCTCTCTCTCTCTTTCTCTCTCTCTCTCTTTTTCTCTCCTCCCCTCAAACCCACATCTTAGCAAAATCGTCGAAGTGAAGTTTGAAGAACCTCCACACAGTCGGCCTAGCAACCTCATTCATGTTCACAAAGTGCATCACCCTAGGAATCACAGCCGGTCTAATAGGACCAGCCGGGTCCAGGCACAACTTCATGAGCTTGGTAGTCAGATTCGTGTCAGTTGCAGCACATAGGGCTGACAGAAGCTGCTGTTTCTCAGTAACCGAGTTGGCTTCCTTCAGATTGGAGAGGGTCCTCTCCCAAGCTGTGGTCCCTCCTTGACGAACGCCTTCTTCCAAAACCACGGCTAGGAGTTCAGGAGCTGGGCGCTTCTTGTTTTTGATAAAGTCGGAATAAGCGGCGTGGATGCGTTTTGTGCAGTCACGAATTCGAAGGCGGCAGGCTAGACTGACGATTTCAAATTGGAGGGAGGAATCGGTTGAAGAGTTCCAAGCCATCTTTTCGTAGGCAGGGAGGATCAGGGAACGTTCGAAGTCCTGAAAAGTTGGGTTCTTCTCTCTCTCTCTCTCTCTCTCTCTCTCTCCCTCTCTCTCTCTCTCGCTTCTCTGTCTCTTTCTTTCTTTTCTCTCTCTCTACCTCTACCTTGAAAATGTTAAAGGGAAAGGACCGCGTAAAAATAATTTTTCTGATTTTGTGATAAAAACCTAGATCTCATTACCAGGATTCCGAAAAATACCTCTTTTACCCATTTTGGATCAAAATGAACCGATTTAGGAGCGCTTCAAATGCTGGGGAAATTGTAGTTTGAATTTCCGCCAACTCTGGGTCTCTCCATTTCCCACACTCTCTCGCCCACTCTAGCCGTGTTTCCGTGCGGCAAACGAGTAAAACGGCCGTGTAAACGCGCCCCTTTTGCAATCGAAATCATAAAAGGGGTATGTTTCGGAATCGTGGAAACGACACCTATTCGATGAAACTATTGTAAAGAGACTTTGAAAAATCAATTTTACGAGGTCCTTCCCCTTTAAATCAGTTTCAAAAAATAAGTGAAATAGTATAAAGATCACAACCATTATAGAAACCATGTTATATTTTTACGATTTTTTTTTACAAATTATCGAAAATGTAATAAATCAAAAATGAAAAGTTAACCGTTAAAGATTCTAGTCTCTCAATCTTTACCTTGAAAATGTTGACATAGTCCGTATCCAAGATCAATTGCTCGATGAACTTCAACTGCCTTGAAATCTGAAGCCAGACAATCCTCTCGTCCTCATCTGAAAACGTTTTTTAGCCTTTCACACACACTCTCTCTCTCTCTCTCTCTCTCTCTCTCTCTCTCTCTCTCTCTCTTTCTCTCTTTCTCTCTTTCTCTTTCTTTCTCGTTCTCTTGTTCTCTCTTTCTCTCTCTCTCTCTCTCTCTCTCTCTCTCTCTTTCTCTCTTTCTCTCTTTCTCTCTTTCTCTTTCTTTCTCGTTATCTTGTTCTCTCTTTCTCTCTCTCTCTCTCTCTCTCTCTCTCTCTCTCTCTCTCTCTCTCTCTCTCGCTCTCTTCCCTCAACCTACCCTTTGCATACTTCACCAGATCCATATAAACAGATATATTCAACTTCGCTCCTCTAACCAAATCAAAGGCATCAGCCAAAATCATGGTTCTGTCAACATCAGCGATATCCTGTAAATCTTGCCCTCCAATTTAAAGGGAAAGGACCTCGTAAAATTGATTTTTCAAAGTCTCTTTACAATTATTTCATCGAATAGATTTTGTTTTCACGATTCCGAAACATACCCCTTTTATATGATTTGGACTGCAAACGGGGCGCGTTTACACGGCCGTTTTACGCGTTTGCCGCACGGAAACACGGCTAGAGTGGGAAATAGAGAGACGCAGAGTTGCCGGCAATTCAAATTGCAATTTCTCCAAATTTCAAGCGCTCCTAAATCGATTCATTTTGACCCAAAATGGGTAAAAGAGGTATTTTTCGGAATCCTGGGAATGAGATCTAGGCTTTTATCACAAAATCAGAAAAATTATTTTTACGCGGTCCTTCCACTTTAAGCCAATTAAGTTTACCTCATGATCCTCTTCCAGCTGATCAACCAATTGATCGTAGATGTCCTCATCGTAATGAACCTTGAAGTAGCCAATTCCTCCACTGTTGGCGACCACCCAGCGATTCTCCGCGGGTGGTCTCCAGGAGACCTCCGCGTCTCCTCCTCTCAGCCACAGCTGTCTAGACTCCTCCTCAGCCTGGCAGCGGAAGACGATCGAAAGAGGCCATTGGCTATCATTGTCAGATCTTGTGGAGTCGAAGAAGAAACGGGTCTGAAACCAGGATTACGGTTATCTGGTAAGGGGGTACGGTAAGCAAGGTTACTGTAGCCTAGAAGAGGAGTACGGTACCTGATTTCCAGCAACGATGACTCCGTCGTCATTCCGATGGACATTGACTACTGGGTACCCAACTTGGGTGGTGAAAGCGTCTGCCAGATTCTTGATTGAGATGCCTTCTCCCAGATGGGCGTGTTTTTCCACAATGTGCCACAGTTCTTCGCCTCTGGCGTTGTCGTATGCAAATTTGTTGAGGTATTCGATGAGAGCTCGGCGGAAGTTGTTCTCTCCGGCGAGTTCTTGGATCATGTGGATCACGGCAGCAGCCTGAAAACAGAAGTTAACCTTTTTCATCTGCGTCTCTGACCCTTGAATCTGCGTCTTTAACCCCGTGTATCTGCGTCTCTAACCATCTGCTTCTCTAACTGCCAGCTTCTCTGACCTTTGCATCTGCGTCTCTAACCTTTGAATCTGCGTCTCTAACCGTCTGCGTCTCTAACCAACTACGTCTCAAACCGTCTACGCCTCTAACCATCTGCGTCTCTAACCATCTGCGTCTCCAACTGTCTGCGTCTCTATCCATCTGCGTCTCTAACCGCCTGCGTCTCTAACCATCTGCGTTTCTAACCATATGCATGTCTAACCATCTGCGTCTCTAACCGTCTGCGTCTCTAACCATCTGCGTTTCTAACCATATGCGTTTCTAACCATATGCATGTCTAACCATCTGCGTCTCTAACCGTCTGCGTCTCTAACCATCTGCGTTTCTAACCATATGCGTTTCTAACCATATGCATGTCTAACCATCTGCGTCTCTAACCGTCTGCGTCTCTAACCATCTGCGTCTCTAACCATCTGCGTATCTAGCCATCTGCGTCTCTATCCATCTGCGTCTCTAACCGCCTGCGTCTCTAACCATATGCGTCTCTAATCATCTGAGTCTCTAACCGTCTCCGTCTATAACCGCCTGCGTGTCTAACTATCTACGTCTCTACCTATCTGCGTCTCTCACCATATGCATGTCTAACCATCTGCGCATGTAACCGTCTGCGTCTCTAGCCATTTGCGTCTCTAATCATCTGCGTCTCGAACCATCTGAGTCTCTAACCGTCTCCGTCTATAACCGCCTGCGTCTCTAACCATCTGCGTATCTAGCCATCTGCGTCTCTAACCATAATCATGCCTAACCATCTGCGTCTCTAACCCTTTGCATCTGCCTCTCTGACTCTGTTTGTCTGCGTCTCTGACCCTGTGTCTGTGTGTCTGGCCCTATGTCTCTGCGTCTCTGACCCTGTGTGTCTGCGTCTCTGACCCTATTTCTCTGCGTCACTGACCCAATAATACGTGGGTAAGGAGTTATGTAAAGATAAAAACTAAACCTTACCTTATGGTAAGCAATCGCATCAAACAAATTGATCAGCGCCTGTCCCTCTTCAGCCGAAGCTATCGCCCTCGAAGAAGGCATTCCATCCAATTCCATCGAGTTAACCACATTATCCACAAAGAACCTATTCATCTGAATCCCACATCATCTCAATTTTCCACCAAAAACCCACAATTTTCCAACTAGGATACAAATTATCCACACATCTGTACTCCATATAGTTGGCGAATCCCTCATTCAGCCACAAGTCGTCCCACCAAGCCATAGTCACCAAGTTACCAAACCATTGGTGAGCCACCTCGTGGCAAATCACCAAGGCTATATATTCTCTGAAGAGGGCCGAGGAATTGGGGGTGTGGAGAAGAGCAGAGTCTCGGAATGTGACTAGGCCCCAGTTTTCCATGGCTCCCTCGCTGAAGTCATCCAGGGCCAGGAGGTCTGAAAAAAGCAAAGTACCCCCTGAAAAAAAGGGGGGGCTACCCACCTATTTTCTCAAGGGGGTAGGAGATATTGAAGTAGTCTTCAAAGAATTCGAGCGCTCTGATTGAGGTATCGAGACCGAATTCTTCTTGGCCGCGGAGGACGTCTTTCGGAGCGTAGAGGCGGACTTCAATTGGGCGGACGGTGTTTCGGGAGACACGACGGGCGTAGTCGTAGCCTTCGAGGACGGCGAAGGCGACGAGGTAGGTGCTCATTTTGACGGTTGGGTTGAACTCGTCGAGGTAGAGACTGGAAAGCGGTGGTTAAAGAGAGAGAGAGAGAGAGAGAGAGAGAGAGAGAGAGAGAGAGAGAGCAGATGGTCAGAGACGCAGAGAAGAAAAGCGGATGGTTAGATACGCAGAGACAGAAAGCAGATTGTTAGAGACGCAGAGAAGAAAGCTTATGGTTAGAGACGTAGAGATGAAAAGCAGATGGTTAGAGACGCAGAGAAGAAAGGCAGATGGTTAGAGACGCAGAGAAGAAAGGCAGATGGTTAGAGACGCAGAGAAGAAAGGCAGATGGTTAGAGACGCAGAGAAGAAAGGCAGATGGTTAGAGACGCAGAGAAGAAAGGCAGATGGTTAGAGAAGCAGAGAAGAAAAGCTGATGGTTAGAGACGCAGAGAAGAAGGGCACATGGTTAGAGAAGCAGAGAAGAAAGGCAGATGGTTAGAGACGCAGAGAAGAATGGCAGATGGTTAGAGACGCAGAGGCAGAAAAGCTGATGGTTAGAGAAGCAGAGAAGAAAAGCTGATGGTTAGAGACGCAGAGAAGAGGGGCAGATGGTTAGAGAAGCAAAGAAGAAGGGCAGATGGTTAGAGACGCAGAGAAGAAGGGCAGATGGTTAGAGACGCAGAGAAGAAAAGCTGATGGTTAGAGACGCAGATGCAGACCAGATAAAGGTGTGTGTGATTGTGAGAGAGAGAAAAAGAGAGACAAAAACCTACCCATCATGTCTCTCTACACTCTTCTTAATCTTCATATTCGACCTAACCACCGCCGTTGGCTCCCTCACAATCGAAATTTGGAATTCCGCCTTGTGAGAAGGTTCATCAAAGCAAGGGAATGCTCTCCTAGCATAAGAAGGCTCAAACTGGGTCACCATAGACTTCCTAAATCCACTTTTCTCTTTCCAAAACTAGCGAACTTACATCTTCTTCCCCTTGTCATCAGTATGGACAGATTGGTAGAATCCCTGAAGATCTCCCAGTACCTGCCCTGCGTAGTTCAGCGTAAGATCAATCTTCTCTCCAACTCTGAGGTTCCTCTCCAATTCGAAGGCCCATTGCCCATGGGCTCCACATTCCTTGTGCTCCGCATCGATGGCCTTCTTCTTGGCTTCAACTTGAAAAGCTTCGAGTTTTAGCCGTTCGGCGTGGATAACAATAAGGTCAGTTGTTTCCAGCACCTCAATTGTGATCTCAACTTGTCCTTGGAGGGAGCTAGTTGAAGCATTCGGGTGGATCGTAAGGTTGTAGAAGAGGGGACTGAGAGTTGAAGGAAGGCGATCTGTTGGCCAAGGGAAGTCTGGGCACGGGCCTGGTTTCAAGGTTGTGGGAGGGTCGGAGGCTTCTTCCCCGCTGTTTTCACTTGAATCGGTGTCTTCTTTTTCTTCTTGGATGTCTTCTATTTCATCGGCTAGGGTGGAATTTGAAGAGGGAAAGAGGAAGGTTGAGTTAGAGACGACCTGAGAGGCGTTGAGCTGCTCTGATTCGAGGAAACCCTGAAGAAATTAGTTTCTCTCTTTCTCTCTCTCTCTCTCTCTCTCTCTCTCTCTCTTTCTCTCTTTCTCTCTCTTTCTCTCTCTCTTTCTCTCACTCTCTCTCTCTTTCTCTCTCTCCTCTCTCTTTCTCTCTCTTTCTCTCTTTCTTTCTTTCTTTCTTTCTTTCTTTCTTTCTTTCTTTCTTTCTTTCTTTCTTTCTTTCTTTCTTTCTTTCTTTCTTTCTTTCTTTCTTTCTTTCTTTCTTTCTTTCTCTCTCTCTCTTTCTCTCTCTTTCTTTCTCTTTCTATCTCTTTCTCTCTATCTTTCTCTTTCTCTCAATGTCTCTCTCTCTTTGTCTCTTTGTCTCTCTTTGTCTCTCTCTCTTTATCTTTCTCTCAATTTCTCTCTCTCTCTCTTTGTCTCTCTCTCTCTCTCTCTCTCTCTCTCTCTCTCTCTCTCTCTATTTCTCTCTCTCTCTCTCTCTCTAACCAATGGAATCCCTCCTTCTGGATGAAGTGCATTCAGAAATGCTCCTAGACAAACTCCCAACAAGAACATTAAAACTGCTATGAGAGCTGCCAGCCAGATGGCACATGCCGACCTTCCCTCCCTTGGCGGTGGAGTCCATACCACTAAATTATTTTATAAACAAATTACCTTCTTTTAAATGAATAAAGTAATGTTTTAATTTAAAATCTAAAAACCCACCGGCGGGTGCGGCTTTTCCCTCTTCGAGGGCTTCCTCGCACAGCAGACGCACACTGGCCGCCGTGGGCATTGCTGCTTCGCTCGGTCGCTCTAAAAATGTTGAATACTTAAATTTTTTGCAAATACAATTAAAAAGTGGAAAGAAGAATAGAGAAGACGGAGAGAAAGTGCACTTTCTCATCGATTTTCTACCGGCTGAAGGGATAAGCGGGAGAAAACTGTTGCTCAAACAAAGGCCGACGATGTCACTGACTCAGGGTCATTTGGGAAAAGTGCGTTTTGGTATTTGTTTTGAAGGGGGGAGAGGAATGTCTGGGGAAGACAGAAAGAATAAAAGATACAAATCGTGGAAAGGGAAACAAAAAAGTGACGGAAAAAGTAGCATAACACAATTAAGTGCGATTTGTTATTGGAAAAATTGCTGGTAGGAGAATATTAACTGTTTTAAAGGGAATTTAAAAAAACATTGAAAAATCGTCAAGGAACACGTAGTTGCTCGTATTTGCCTCTGTCATGTCGTTACTGGAGGGCCCCATAGAGTCGCCGATTTCGTCTGGGTTTGAGACGCCTAACGTGCCTGCGCCTTATATCCGTGCTAATAAACGGCGTGCAATTAGAAACATTTGATGAAAGGACCTGTAAGGGACCTCTTTTCAACTTGTATTTGCCTATGGTGCTTATTACTGTATGCGGCGGGTTACCCTTTCCGCGGCCGCCGATCTCGTACGGGTGTGATACTCGCGGTGCTTCCATGCCAGACAACCAGAGTTTGTGTCTGTCGGATGGGATGGCCAAAATGGCAGTTCAGATGTAGTTTTCTCCAAAACGAGCCATTCAAACCCAAAATTGTTATATATATTTTTGAATAACTCTTTAATATGTGATAAAGTCAAAAAGTTCATTTATTTACAAGGTCCTATTTACCAGGAGGCAGTTCCCAGTTCTAAATAGACATATCAAGAAAAGATGTAATTCTTTGACTATGCCTCGTTAATCATATATCGATGCTCAAAGCGGCCTAAATGGCGTTCACAATGATGGAAGTTTCAGATTCAGGCGGTTTTACAATCTAAGTGTCATGGGTTTTGGACTGCGACCGTACGCGGTGAGGTTTGGGGTGTAAAATTCGAAAAAGCCCCCTCACTGACCTAATATTTGAGAAGCAGTAAGACAAGAGAGAGAGAGAGAGAGAGAGAGAGAGAGAGAGAGAGAGAGAGAGAAAGGAGAAGGATACAAACGGAATATTAGGCCGGAGTATTAGCAAGTTTTTAAAATGAATGATGTTTTCAAAAGGCATAGATGTTTTCAATAGACAGAAAAAAACAGAAGATAGTTAAATAAAATTCCGGCAAGCAGTGATAGGTTTGAAAGAAATACAGATTCAAGGTTTTTATTTATGAGAGGAAAAGGGTTAGACTACGTCAGTAAAGAAATCAGAGAATGGAAGGTAAAATTAAGAAAGAGAGAGAAAGAAGGAGAGTGAGAGAAAGAGAAAGAGAAAAGAGAGAGAGAGTGCTAGGAGAAAGAAAATGGATGAGAGAGGGGAACATGTGAGGAAAAGCATGACAGGTTGAGAAAGAAAGTAAGGGAGAAAGCTAGTGAGGATTAACGTGAGTTTGCGAAGCAGAGAGAAACAAAAGCGCAACCGAAAAAGCGGAAGAGTGAAAGAGCGTAAGAAGTGCAGTAGACAAATAGAGGTGGGAGAATGGCGCGAGAAATTTGTTGTGAGAACAGCTACTGTAGTTTTTAAATTACGAAACACACTTTCAAGGATAGTCTAACCTTGGAAACAGTGCAGAAGCGGCCTGAGGTTGCCAGAAGAAGCAGAAAGCGGCCTGAAGTCACCAGAATCCGCTGAAAGCGGCCTGAGATCTGCGGGAAAAGGCAGAAAGCGGCCTGAGGTCACCAGATAAAGCAGAAAGCGGCCTGAGGTTGTCAGAAAATGCAGAAAGCGGACTGAGGTTGCCAGAAAAAAGGAGAAAGCTGCCTGAGGTTGCCAGAAAAAGCAGAAAGCGGCCTGAGGTTGCCAGTAAAGGCAGAAAGCGGCCTGAGGTTGCCAGAAAAAAGGAGAAAGCTGCCTGAGGTTGCCAGAAAAAGCAGAAAGCGGCCTGAGGTTGCCAGTAAAGGCAGAAAGCGGCCTGAGGTTACCAGAAAAAGCAGAAAGCGGTCTGAGGTTGCCAGAAAAGCAGAAAGCGGCCTGAGGTTGCCAGCAGAAGCAGAAAGCGGCCTGAGGTTTCCAGCAGAAGCAGAAAGCGACCTGAGGTTGCCTGAAAAAGCAGAAAGCGGCCTGAGGTTGCCAGAAAAAGCAGAAAGCGGCCTGAGGTCACAAGAAGAGAAAGAGAGAGAGAGAGAGAGAGAGAGAGAGAGAGAGAGAGATGACTTTGTTATTTTTGGAGATCAATCATCAAACGTGAGATTTCTCAAATCTCGAAAGCGATCGGACCGGAAATCGTGTGCGTGAACGGGGTGTGAATGTTCTTGTTCGAGAGGAAGGGCTGTTTGCGGGAAGGCGGCGGCGGTGGCAGTAGAGGCTGCCTAATCCGTGGGAATTACGGCAACTGCGGGCACAGTTCGAGTTGGTAAGCCGACGCTCAAACAACACTGCCCAGGGTGTTCATTGAGGAAAAGCAGGAGGAGGAAATGGAGCGACGCAGATTTTTTTGAAGAACAAGCGAGGGCCGGCCTTTTTTCGATTCCAAGAGGAGGAGGAGGAGGCAGAATAGGCCATATACAAGAATTCAATTTAAAGGGGAAGGATCGTGTAAAAATATTTTTTCTGTTTTTGTGATAAAAGCCTAGACCTCATTCCCAGGAGTCGGAAAAATACCTCTTTTACCCATTTTGAATAAAAAACCGATTTAGGAGCTCTTGAAATTTTGGGGAAATTGTCATTTGAATTGCCGCCAACTCTGCGTCTCCCCATTTCCCACACTCTCTCGCCCACTCTAGCCGTGTTTCCGTGCAGCAAACGCGTATAACGGCCGTGTAAACGCGCCCATTTCGCAGTCCAAATCATATAAAAGGGGTATGTTTCAGAATCGTGGAAACGACGTATACTCAATGAAAAATATGTAAAGAAACTTTGAAAAATCTATTTTACGAGGTACTTTCCTTTTAAGCTTCTATTATTCTAAATAAATGTGTATGTTCGACAATATACACATTTTCACAGCCCCTGTACACCGGCGCCCGGCGAGCGTCTTATAAAAGGCGCCGTAAACACAGCTGTCCGCATGGCGCAGTTGGTAGATAACTAGCCCCATAAGCAGATTGTCGATGGTTCGATTCCCTGCCAAGCGAAATAGTTTTTTTAATTATTCAAATTCCAAAAAGTAAAACAAAAAGTAGCCCAAAAAAGTTTTGACCTTTGATTTTTCAAACCAATTTAAAATAGGAATCATTAAAATTTAAAATTCAATTTTATAAAAGAAATTTTTTTAAAATTACTTTTTTAACTATAAGTTAAAAAAGGATTTATTGTTTTTTTCTTTATTATTTTTTAAAGGAAATTTTATGATTAAAAATGATTCAATGGTAAAATTTGTTCGCAAATAGTAAGTTAAATAAACAAAGTAATTAAAAAATAAAATGTAATTTTACAATTTTTACAAAAGTTGAATATCATTATTTTAAACATGATTTAGTTGTTAATATTTTTTGCGATAAAAAAATTTAATCGAAAATATAAAATATAATTTCGCCAAAAAATATTATGGTCGCAAAATAAAATTGATTTTTAAGGATTTTCGATAAAAATTAGCTCAAAAGTAGTTCAAATTGAAATCTATTGATAACTGTTTTGGTAATAATAATATCGTCGAAATTTATTTAAAAATTTTAAAAAAAAACAATTGTTGTTGTCGAAATTGATATTGGACAGGTCACAAGGCCGGTCATTACTTTTCTCTCAATAAGAAGGGCTCTTTTTTACAAAATAATTTTAAAATGCACGTACAATAGAAAAATACGGAAATTTTTTAAAAAAAATTTAATCAATCAATAAATACAAATTCAGATCGGGCATGGTATCCTATCCCGACTGTTTTGAAAAAGAAGGGCTCCATTATTTACAAAACAAACTTTACAATTGTAAAAAAAACAAAGTTTTAATAAAACAAGAGAAAGAGAAGAAGAAGTCAAGTCATGTGCCGAAGGTTGTTTAGAGCCTCGATTTGTTTATGATTTGCCTGTTTTGGACGGGGGAGGGGATTGAAGAGAGGCAGAGGGCAGAGGGAGGGACGTTTTGAACCACAACGAAAGGGAGAATTGGCGCCGTGACACAGGAATAAAGGAACGCCGCTTTTTACAAGAATCATCGGCGTCAATTCGCGGCTTATTCACGTGGGACTGGTCCTGTCTGCCACCTCCTCTCGACTCTATTCATTGGAGGAGCAGATGAAAACAGAAGGCAAACAGAAGGAACGGCGGCGGTCGGTGATCGCCTCTCTCTCTCTCTCTCTCTCTCTCTCTCTCTCTATCTCTGTCTCTCTCCCTCTTTCTCTCTTTCTTTATCACTCTCTCTCGCTTTAACTCTCTCTCTCTTTCTCTCTCTCCATTTCTCTCTCTCCCTCCCTATCTCTCTCTCTCTCTCTCTCTCTCTCTCTCTCTCTCACTCACTCACTCTCTCTCACTCCCTATCTCTCTCTCCCTCCCTATCTCTTTCTCTCTTTCTCTTTCTCTCTCACCCTCTCTCCCTCCCTATCTCTCTCTTTTTCTTTCCTTCTCTCTCTCTCACCCTCTCTCTCCCTTTCTCTCTCTCCCTCCCTATCTCTCTCTCTCTCTCTCTCTCTCTCTCTCTCTCTCTCTCTCTTTCTCTCTTTCTTTCCTTCTCTCTCTCTCTCTTTCTCTCTTTCTCTCTCTTTATTTTTCTCTCCTTCTCTCCCTCTGTCTGTAAATTAACACCCCAAAAACAACAACATTTTGAGAAATGCAAAATTTATTGATCAAACTGGAATGATAACAGTAGAAACCCGGTTTTCAATGAGAATTCCAACGTTCCTAGAACAAATTTTAAAAGGTTCCAGTTTTTTTCATATTCTTTCTCTTTTTTTTGGTTCCAGTTTTCCGAACTTATCAGTTTTCATCCGAAAAATGGCTAGTGAGCCAAATTACCACCAGCTTATCACGGCCCGGCTGATCGATCTTTCCCGAATGGATGAAAATGAACCGAAAGTTTTGTGCAATATTCTACTACGGGTGACTTTTTGACATATGTTAAGCTTTTAAAACAGAGAAATAAGGTTAAAAAACTTTTTTTTTCAGAAATGGATAGTTATACTGTCGATTATTTTCACTGGATGGCAGTTAATTGGATTTATAATTTACATTTTTTCTAATGTCTTAATAGCGGTCTTTGGAATCATCATGGTTGTTATATGGGGACTTTTGGGTTTTTTGCCTTTCGGCAGCTTTTCGATATTAGAACCACCTCGTAATATTATGGCGCAACTTGGACTTACAGTAAGATTTAGAGAGAGAGAGAGAGAAAGAGAGAGAGAGAGAGAGAGAAAAGAGAGAGAGAAAAGAGAGAGAGAGATAGAGAAAACATCCCTTTTTCAGTGCGGTTACATAATTTATTCAACCATTCTACTTATAATATCAATTGTATTATTTGTACACGCTAAAAATGACCCAACATGTTTACCCCCAAGTAAATTGTTTAAAACCTTTTTTTAAACATTTTTTTTTAGATGTTGCCTTGTTTTCGGCGGAAGTAGTTTATAATGTTATAAACGTTGTTTTATGTCTGGTCCATTTGTGGTACGGTGTTATATCCTACAGATTTGTGAAAACAACAAGGTAAGTGTGAACGTGAGAACGTGTGAGAGTGAACGTGTGTGAGTGAGTGAGTGAATGTGCGTGAGCGAGCGAGCGAGTGAGTGTGAACGTGTGAGAGTGAGTGAGTGAGTGAGTGAGTGAGTGAATCCTTCTTCCTTAAAGGGGAAGGACCGCGTAAAAATAATTTTTCTGCTTTTGGGATAAAAGTTTGGATCTAATTCTCAGGATTTCAAAAAATACCTCTTTTGCCCATTTTGGATCAAAATCAACCGATTGAGGAGCGGTTAAAATATTGGGGACATTGCCGTTTGAATTGCCGCCAAATCTGCGTCTCCCCATTTCCCACACTCTGTCGCCCACTCTAGCCGTGTTTCCATGCGGCAAACGCGTAAATCGGCCGTGTAAACGCGCCCCTTTTGCAGTCCAAATCATATAAAACGGATATGTTTCAGAATCGTGGAAACGAGATCTATTCAACGAAACAATTGTAAAAAAGACTTTTAAAAATCAATTTTACGTGGTCCTTCCCCTTTAACCCCTAGTTTTCAGAATGATGACAAACAATCAAATCACATCTATCTCTACCCCATATGTCAAATCTGAAGTTCTACCTAATCCTACCGTAACCCAACCTACCAACGACGTTTCTGCTCCGCCAGAAGAGCATGAGCCCCCAGAAGAACCTCATCCAGAAGAATTCTACCCAGAAATAGAAGCATCAGCACCGCCAGAAGAAGAAATCATGTTTCCCTCAGCTCCTCCCCAATTTTCGAACCCTTGTGCTAATCAAGCTGAGTCCTCAGCTGAGAGGATTATCTCTCTAACACCGACTTAGTTTCAAAAGACTATGATGTTCCTGCTGATTCATGAAGTTTTTTTTGCTGCCCTTTATCAGTTTATTTCGAAGACTAAGCCTTCTTTTGCCCCTCATGATGCGGAAGGCACAGTCAGTGGCTGTAAAGATAAGGGTCGCAAATCAGCCAACCCTAAGTCTTTTAGGGAAAACGTGGAACAGGAGGTGTTACTTTAAAGTTTAGGGACCTTTGAACGGTATTTATTTGCCTATGGCATTGATTACTGTATGCGGCGGGACCACCCTCTCTCCAGCCGCCGATCTCGTACGGGTGTGAAACTCGCGGCGCTACCATGTCAGAAAACCAGAGTTTTCTGCGTGTTTTCAGGCGGGAACATTGGAAATTCGAAAATGAAGACTAACAGATCGATAAACCGGATTCAGATTTTTTATAACAATGCATTTAAAATTCCAAAAATAACTTTAAAATTGTTTAATTTAAGATAAAGTCTAGAAAAATCTCGAAAGGCCCCATCAAAGAGAAAGCCAACTGTTTTTATACAATGTACTGGAACCGCCGATTCCATATGGGTTTCAGCCGCCGTACTCGTCGGAGGCGCAGTGCTGCGGCTGAAACCCGTAAGGATTCGGCGGCAAATTGAAATGCGTAAACAAAGGACACGTCAAACGTAAGGCCGCACAAATTTTCGACGACCGCTTTTCAAAGAGTGTTTTGGCCACTTTAAGCTCCGATATCTAACTAACGACACATTTTCAACCCAAACAATATACATTTTCTTGATCTACATTTTGAACTTCATAAGAAAAGCTTGTAAAAGCCAACTTTCCTCCAAACGTCTAGTTTTACGTGACCAAACCAAGCTTACGCAAAATGACGTTAGCCAAAAAAGGCTCTTCCCCGAACTGGTTTTAGGGACCGTGGATCCAATGCGTCTGTAAAAGAGTCGCTGATAATGCCAGTGCAAACAGAACTTGCCAGTCGCTAAGTGAAGCCAATCACTATCTCTTCCTTCAATGTCGAAACCGGAAGAAGAAGCCGCCCCTCCGAGCTATAATGTGAGTTTTTAGTGATTTAATTAGGCAACAAGGTTAGAGCAGTTTGGAGAAAAGTGCCGTTCTGGGCCCAAATATACAATGTGACCAAATCATAGTTAATGTTTATTTCAATAACGACAATTAGTTTTCTTAAGATGACATTCCAAAATTTTTTCACGCCTGTGGATCGATATCGAGTTTTTGGGTCCGGGATACAGAAACTACCCTCAAACTCCAAAATTGTCCAAAGTCGGGTTTGACAGCTTTTACTAAATCTACCGAAAGTGTTTCAACAAACAAAATTATCTTTTAAAAAAAACAATTGTTTTAAATTCGAGACCAATCATTGTATGTAGTATGTTCATCAGGATTTTTTAATGAAAGCGGCTTTGTAGCGCTGATAAACGTGAATTCCTCTCACGTTTAGCCGATTGCCCAAAAATCACATTCAGATAGTACAGATCAAACAAATGTGGCAAAAGTGATCAATGACACTGAATATGACAATCTGATGCTTTTTTAAAAGTCCGGGTTATTGCGGGCGCGCCCGGCATATGGGACCACCAATGGAAGTGATCAAAATTCAAAAAGAGGCAAACGATCCTAAGCAATTTTTAAATTAAAAATATTATAACTAATAAGAGTGAAGTGTTTCTTTAAAAAGTTCAATTTAAAAAAAACTTTTTCGCCTTTTTTTTAAACTGTTATGAAAAAAATTGCATTACGGAACCATTCGGCTAAAATATACGTATTTCTGCACATTGGAGTAAAATTGAGTTTTAATATTGCATTTTTTAAAGTCTTGCCAACAAGGCTTAAATCAAGGAAAAATTCACATCTGGTGACTAGCACTAGCAAATCGCTGCGGAACCAATAAAGCCTATTAAAGGGACCATACGAAATTTTTCACGTGATTTAATATTCTTGCGTCTTCTAGAGTTTACTTAGGCAAGTATAACCGTTTGGGATTTGATAGCATGATTTTGATTATATCTGCATATAAAATGTCATTTTTGGTCATTCAGGCGACATTCAACTATGTAAAACCGTCATTTTAACAATCTACGGGCACGGTATTTACGCGACCGTCCAATCCATCGATTTATCGACTTTTTGGTCGTCACATTCGAATTTTTAATGTTCCCGCCTGAAAAGACGCAGAATACTCTAGTTGTCTGCCGTGATAGCGCCGCGAGTTTCACACCCGTACGAGATCGGCGGCCGCGGCAAGGGTAGTCCCTTAGCTTACATTTTTTAGGATTTTAATTTTAACCATTTTTAGGAAGCCCAGGCCTACCCAGCCTCAGCACAGCCTGTTCCCCAACAGGCTGCTTTCGCTCAACAGCCTGTTTATCCCCAACAGCCTGCTTTCTCCCCACAGCCTGGTGTTCAACCCGTGCCTCAAACAGTCTACGTCCAGCCTGTGATGGTTAATCAGGTTGCTGTCCACTCACTTAAAGTTAGTTTTTAAAATTATTCTTTCAAAATTGTATTTTTCCAGGACGCAAAATGCTTCGAATCCTACTTGGAATTCTGTCCCTACTGCAACGCTACCGTTCAAACCGACGTTCGATACACGGCTGGATCCTGTTTCTGGATTTACTGCTGCATTAGTATGATCATCTGCTGGCCGCTGATCTTCTGTCTTTGCTGCGATCAATCCAAGGATGCTCATCATTTTTGCCCGTGCTGCCGTAGGGAAATTGCTGTCAAGATCCGATAATTGAATAAAAAGTTGTAACTAAAGAGAGAGAGAGAGAGAGAGAGAGAGAGAGAGAGAGAGAGAGAGAGAGAGAGAGAGACAGACAGACAGACAGAAGCTTTGACTGCAAGATTAGCATAACAAATAAATGAATCAATTCTATGCATAACCAGTTTGAATTGGGTTTGAATCAGAATATATAAAATTAGCCAAACAAGAATACCTAATTTGCGTGGCTAAACGTGAGCAATCACCTCATTTCCTCAATCTCTCCCTTCTGCGGCGGTTGGTCGTCACTTTGTCATGGCGACGCCAGGCAAAAGTGAGTCTATGTTTTGTATCTAACTTTTTTTTGTTTAGAAAAGATACTGCGACGCCCCGATGGAACTCATTACGAATATGACGAGGATGAGGACGAATCGCTGATTATTTTTCCCTGAAATGCCAGTTTTACTGAAGCAAATCAGTCAGGTAAGAATGTATTCAGGGTCTTTAGCCTTTGTCTGGCGCGTATATAATGCCACAACCAAGATTTTCAAAAAGGAGCCAATAGATGAATTCCCGAAAGCAATCTGAAGGAGTTTTGTTTTGAACACGTGCAGCTTTTTAAATCTCTACCCAAGCTGACAGCGCCAATTTGAAAGTTTTTGGAGAGGATTTGCCGTCAAAGCCGACATTTGAACTAGTTTAAGATATCTTTGGTGTTTGAGAACGGGGGATGACCGATTCAAGGGTCCAAAACCCACAAAAAACAATAAATATCTTCGGTTTTCGTAAGAAAGCCACGACGTTTTGATTTTTTTTAGATATTTCGAACAAAATAATTTGAAATTGGGGGGGGTATTGAGCTATGTATGGTTGTTTGGTGCCACACGTCTGGCAGATGTCAATCAATAAGACAGGAGTGTGTTTTTGTGAAAAAGAAGTAGAATATTTTGTAGTTAAAGAAAACCCTATAAACAATTGAAAACCCCCTTAAATAGTTAAATTCGAATTGTCATGATTCCAAAAGGCCGATTTCGAAAAAAAATGGTGTTTATCTACCTGTGGTCGGCTTCCGTTCTTTCCTAAGACGAGAAATTGCAGATCTTGCCTTAAAAAATACATAAAATTAAAATGAAATTTAAAAAAACACAACAACAAAGGGAGTAACATCTAAAATTCCTAATTTTTGTTAGAAAAAGAGAGTTGTTAGGCAAAAATATAAAAGTTTTCCAGAATCTCACTTTATAATTCGGTATATTAAATTTAGAATTACATATAAAACATACAATTGAACTGAAAACAACTTAAAAAGAATCAAAATACAAGAAAAACCAAGAAAATATAGAAATAAAATTAAATTGGCAAAGTGCCAGCAAAACTTCCCTGCGGCGAATATCCAAATCCGCCAATCGCTGCAGGACCATGTACCTATTTTCTTTTAACCGGCCGGAAGAGCGATTGTCCGTTGTATGCCGACTATATGCTAATGTTCGCCCTTTCTCACGACGTCAGGAAAAAATCGGCCGTTCGGTTGTAACATCCCTTGGCCATTTTTGTTTCTATGATCGTGCTTTCCATAAGCTACTACATTTTTGTTTTAGGAAACAACTCGTTTGAGAGCACGGATTCTGCGGATTCGGTTGAGATATCGAAGGATTTCCAAGCGCTCTACTTTGCTGAAAAGAAACTGAGGATGGAGGACCAAGCAAAGGCGAAAGCAAATGAAGAGATAGCCAACAAGGCCTTGGATTCTTTGCGTAAGGACAACGCTCAACTGGCCTCTCAGGCGAAGACAGCTCAGGAAAATGCAAAGGTGATTCTCTCCCCCTCTCTCTCCCTCTCTCCCTCTCCCTCTCTCTCTCTCCCTCTCTCTCTCTCTCTCTCTCTCTCTCTCTCTCTTTCTCTCTCTCTCGCTGGCTTTCTAGCAAGTTTAGTATCACACAGAAGCTACAAATGTATTGATCCAATATTTGCCAAGATAGTATAATCTATCGCTACTTTCACGCTCATATCTCCATGAGAGACAGATTAACTTGCAGGCGCTCTCTTTTAACAGCTGTGCTTGCCAATTAAGATTTTAGTTGCCACGCGGTACGAGGTTGGCCCATTTAAGCGAACGATAGTTTCTTTGAATCAGCCGCAGAAGAGCAGTGATTCCCTTTCCAAGCAAGTTTTACTAAACGTTTCACCTAAATATACACACAATAAAAGGCGACGAACGGGCATGTGTACAGCAAGACGGACTGAAAGACGTTGCAGGTCAGCAGGCGGCAGTTTGGATTCAGTTTTTCCACAGAACAACACATATCAGTTATAAAATGAAAGAATGAGTGTCAGCACACAAAACAGGATGTACCAGGTGTCAGTCGCCGTAAGACAAAGGCTTGAGACCTGTGGGATTAAACATCCTCATGGGTAATTCAGATTTACACATAATTTGGGCCCAAAACCCGAACAGATTATCGGTAAGTACTAACCTTACAATTATCACGTAAAACCATCAGCAATTCAGTTAAGAATCGTTCAGCGTCAGCGCAGAACTTCGAATGAAGAACCGATTGCGTCAGAAAGCGTGGGATCCGAGATTACTTTAGGAATTCGCAATAGGGCGCGCTGAATGAGCAGACCTTTAATCAGTTATTCTAGCTGAGTTCTCTTTAACGCAAATATAACCATTTCTGGTTATAATTCGACGGTTCCTCACGGGAAACAATTTGTTTGTATGCTTTAAAAAACGTAATTTTCTAATCGTAAAGATGTGTGGGGTGAACTATAAAGTTATGTTCTTTCGATTTTCAAGGACTCCGGGGGTTAAATTGCAACACGTTAACTTTTGGAAAAGGCTTTCGTGAGAAAAATGGTTTCAACCTGCACAACCACAATCTAGATAACTACACTTTTCAAAGACAAGGTTTGCAACAGTCGGATTGTTCAGTTGAGCACGTAAAACACATTGCCTCTCTTCTTCCACTTCCATCCAAAAAAGAACTACTGCGAATTCTAAACTTTCGACAACTGAAAAACTTTGAAATCGTTCCCTGCACTACAAGTATATAACCACAACTTTCAGTTAGCTTGTTTCATTTGGCAATCCTGATGTCTTTAGCTTTAACATTAACTTAGGTTAAAAGGAACCACCGGCGACATTTTTTCATCTTGTATTCCCGAAAACAATGCTGAAACTTTACTTGTGCAAACATGGATACACCCATTGATATTGTTAATTTAGCATTCCCTCACAGTTCCAACCGATGAAATTAGGCTACTTGCATAAGAGTAGAAGGTATGCCACTATTATTCGCGTTATTTGACTGAGATGATTTCCTAAATTACAAAAAACGTATACAGCAAAAAATAAAATCAACTTATAAAACAGGTGAAGACGTGTTGTGTAGATAATTTGAACAATGCACACAATCCAACTTGTGATCGCAAAGGTAGTCGACGTAGCAATAATCACTCCACCTGAAACTAGTATTTATGAGTTTTGTATTTTATTTTACGGCGAGATTGGTCAACATAGCAGTACAAATAGGGTACTATGTTGCAAAAGGAAGAAAACGGTGTCGATTTTCTAGCAGCAAATGCTATTAATTGTAAATATTGATAGCCAGTGTAGGAACAGTAAGCAACCTAAAAAACGTTGAAATTGATAAAATGGGAAATTTTTAAGCTTACAAGCATAAAGACGAATGTCAGCAAAAAATCGGTGTTGCCGGAAATAACACCAACATAGATTATCACGACGTCGAGGATACAAATTATGCAGGCGGGTACGGCAAAGACAACTCCAGTTGTGCAGAAGAGAGCGGCAGATTGGAAGAGAAAGACGGCGATCGCAAGGATCTTTATTATTGACTAAAGTTTTTTTTCTCTGATGGCAGATTAAAGCCGCTTTGAAACGCCGCTGGCAGATTAGGCCGTTTTTGATGCAGATGGTAGCCTCAGGCTGCTTTAGACGCATACGGTAGCCTCAGGACGCTTTTTAGGCAACTGCCATACAGAGGCCGCTTTTGTACACAGATGTTCGCATCAGGTCGCTTTTGAAGCCAATGGCAGTTTTAGGCCGCTTTTTGACGGAGATAGCAGAGTCAGGCCGCTTTGTGACGTAGACCGTAGGCCGCTTTTGTACACAGATGACAGACTAAGGCCGCTTTTTGGTGCAGATGATTGCCTCAGGCCGCTTTTTACACAAGGGATTTTAACGAACTATGTGTACGGTGTTTACGGGTCCGTTCCCAATTCATCGGTTTATCGATTTTTTGGTCGTCAATTTTGAATTTTCAATGTTCGACGCAGAAAACTCTGGTTGTCTGACATGGTAGCGCCGCGAGTTTCACACCCGTACGAGATCGGCGGCCGCGGCAAGGGTAGTCCCGCCGCAAGAGTAATGAGTACCATAGGAAAATACAAGCCAAAGAGAGGTTCCTGGGATTCCTTTAAAACTTAGATTAGAGTTTACAAAATTCACCACCAGGTACGGCAAAGTTATTCACTGAATAAACAAAGGTGTGGGTGCTTGTGATGCGCTTTATTACCCTGTTTATGGAAAGATGCTTCTGTTTGTGAGGTCATCTGTGATTGGGCGTGTCTGCAGCGAATGTCTTTGACCTTTATCTTGTTTAATGAATCAGGGCGTAAACAGTGAAAAGTAAGAAATTATATAAGCAAGTGATGGGTAACCTTCCGCATTCTTCAAGCTTCAAATGGAGGAAAAATCCCCCTCCGTTAGAGTTACAGTGAGTTTAACACCATCTGCGTTGAAGATCTGCCTGAAACTACCATCTGCGCAAAAAGCGGCCTGATGCAATCATCTGCGCCAAAAAGCGGCTTAATGCTACCATCTGCGTCAAAAAGCGGCCTGACTCTGCCATCTGCGTCGACAAGCGGCCTTAGCCTGCCACCAACGTTCAAAAGCGGCCTGAGGTTGCCATCTACTTAAATGGAAGCCTGAACTTACCATCTGTGTTGAAAAGCGGCCTGAGGTTACCATCTGGGTAAAAAAAGCGACCTGAGGCTACCAATTGCGTCCAAAAGTGGCCTGAGGCTACCATCTGCGCCAATAAGCGGCCTTAGACTACCATCGGCGTTCACGAGCGGGCAGAGGTTGCCTTCTGCGCAAAAAGCGGCCTTAGTCTGCCACCTACGTTTAAAAAGCGGCCTAACGCTACCCTCTACGTCAAAAGCAGATGGTTTCTGCAATCTGCTCAAAAAGCGGCCTGAGGCTATCATCTGCGTAAAAAACGCGACCTGAGGCTGCCAATTGTGTAAAAAGCGGCCTGAGGCAATCATCTGCACCAAAAAGCGGCCTTAGTCTGTCATCTGTGTACAAAAGCGGCCTACGGTCTACGTCACAAAGCGGCCTGACTCTGCTATCTGCGTCAAAAAGCGGCCTAAAACTGCCATTGGCTTCAAAAGCGACCTGATGCGAACATCTGTGTACAAAAGCGGCCTCTGTATGGCAGTTGCCTAAAAAGCGTCCTGAGGCTACCGTATGCGTCTAAAGCAGCCTGAGGCTACCATCTGCATCAAAAACGGCCTAATCTGCCAGCGGCGTTTCAAAGCGGCTTTAATCTGCCATCAGAGAAAAAAAACTTTAGTCAATAATAAAGATCCTTGCGATCGCCGTCTTTCTCTTCCAATCTGCCGCTCTCTTCTGCACAACTGGAGTTGTCTTTGCCGTACCCGCCTGCATAATTTGTATCCTCGACGTCGTGATAATCTATGTTGGTGTTATTTCCGGCAACACCGATTTTTTGCTGACATTCGTCTTTATGCTTGTAAGCTTAAAAATTTCCCATTTTATCAATTTCAACGTTTTTTAGGTTGCTTACTGTTCCTACACTGGCTATCAATATTTACAATTAATAGCATTTGCTGCTAGAAAATCGACACCGTTTTCTTCCTTTTGCAACATAGTACCCTATTTGTACTGCTATGTTGACCAATCTCGCCGTAAAATAAAATACAAAACTCATAAATACTAGTTTCAGGTGGAGTGATTATTGCTACGTCGACTACCTTTGCGATCACAAGTTGGATTGTGTGCATTGTTCAAATTATCTACACAACACGTCTTCACCTGTTTTATAAGTTGATTTTATTTTTTGCTGTATACGTTTTTTGTAATTTAGGAAATCATCTCAGTCAAATAACGCGAATAATAGTGGCATACCTTCTACTCTTATGCAAGTAGCCTAATTTCATCGGTTGGAACTGTGAGGGAATGCTAAATTAACAATATCAATGGGTGTATCCATGTTTGCACAAGTAAAGTTTCAGCATTGTTTTCGGGAATACAAGATGAAAAAATGTCGCCGGTGGTTCCTTTTAACCTAAGTTAATGTTAAAGCTAAAGACATCAGGATTGCCAAATGAAACAAGCTAACTGAAAGTTGTGGTTATATACTTGTAGTGCAGGGAACGATTTCAAAGTTTTTCAGTTGTCGAAAGTTTAGAATTCGCAGTAGTTCTTTTTTGGATGGAAGTGGAAGAAGAGAGGCAATGTGTTTTACGTGCTCAACTGAACAATCCGACTGTTGCAAACCTTGTCTTTGAAAAGTGTAGTTATCTAGATTGTGGTTGTGCAGGTTGAAACCATTTTTCTCACGAAAGCCTTTTCCAAAAGTTAACGTGTTGCAATTTAACCCCGGAGTCCTTGAAAATCGAAAGAACATAACTTTATAGTTCACCCCACACATCTTTACGATTAGAAAATTACGTTTTTTAAAGCATACAAACAAATTGTTTCCCGTGAGGAACCGTCGAATTATAACCAGAAATGGTTATATTTGCGTTAAAGAGAACTCAGCTAGAATAACTGATTAAAGGTCTGCTCATTCAGCGCGCCCTATTGCGAATTCCTAAAGTAATCTCGGATCCCACGCTTTCTGACGCAATCGGTTCTTCATTCGAAGTTCTGCGCTGACGCTGAACGATTCTTAACTGAATTGCTGATGGTTTTACGTGATAATTGTAAGGTTAGTACTTACCGATAATCTGTTCGGGTTTTGGGCCCAAATTATGTGTAAATCTGAATTACCCATGAGGATGTTTAATCCCACAGGTCTCAAGCCTTTGTCTTACGGCGACTGACACCTGGTACATCCTGTTTTGTGTGCTGACACTCATTCTTTCATTTTATAACTGATATGTGTTGTTCTGTGGAAAAACTGAATCCAAACTGCCGCCTGCTGACCTGCAACGTCTTTCAGTCCGTCTTGCTGTACACATGCCCGTTCGTCGCCTTTTATTGTGTGTATATTTAGGTGAAACGTTTAGTAAAACTTGCTTGGAAAGGGAATCACTGCTCTTCTGCGGCTGATTCAAAGAAACTATCGTTCGCTTAAATGGGCCAACCTCGTACCGCGTGGCAACTAAAATCTTAATTGGCAAGCACAGCTGTTAAAAGAGAGCGCCTGCAAGTTAATCTGTCTCTCATGGAGATATGAGCGTGAAAGTAGCGATAGATTATACTATCTTGGCAAATATTGGATCAATACATTTGTAGCTTCTGTGTGATACTAAACTTGCTAGAAAGCCAGTTTTAAGCAAATGCTTTCAGGCCAACCAGATTTTTCCCCTATGAAAGATAGTGAAAATGAGGGAGCGCAGACTCAGCTATTTCACCACGATACATCCAACACACAGTGAGACAAACATTTTCTTCTAAAGTTACAACCGCATTTTGAACATGTTTTATCGCACTTGGGGTGCCAATGCAATCACAAGAAGCTACCTGGTTAGGAAATAAATTTTATTTAATCCAAATACAATGCATTATTTAAGTTGACTAAAATCAACTTAAAAATCTACCACATAACCAGAGAGTAGTCGGCCTATAAATTGTAATTTCGAGGGATCTAGCTGTTGTGGTTATATGACAAATACCCCAGACAAGATCCAGAAGTTTGCAAGGCTGTTTACAATATTAAACCACAATACCCAAATTTCTATTTGCAATTAAGGGTAATACAATATTAATCAAATTTACGTGAGTTAAGAGCTGAGCCAATAATTCGTTATCAAAATCAAACAATGGACCAACAATCGCAACTATCATCCTCAAGAGGCTGCAAGTTGCACAAAGCATCTAAATAAAATGTGTATATGTTTTAATAAAACAGTTTAATAAGTTAACCTTTACAACCAGCCCAATCGCAACGGTTCGATAGTTTTTCACACTTCTGTCATTGGCAGACGGCTGACTGAGAACGACCACAATACTATAAATAACGCAAAGCCAATTTATAAAAAGTATCCACGTCACACGCACATTTTCAAAAATCTAAAGTTGGATACATTCAATTTGGCAAAAATTTCTTACTTGTGATAGTGAAGAAAATCCTATAAACGCTCCAACAATCAGCAAATAGAAGTATAATATAAAGAGAATACTGTAGCTTATATAAAGACATGCAGTAAGAATACGATGAAGTCTTGATTTTCTGTATTTATTTATTAGTTTAAAAATGCTGTGTTGTTTGTCTGGTGATCTCAGGCCGCTTTCTGCTAACTTTGGTAACCTCAGGCCGTCTTTTGTACATTTTGGCTCAACCGCTTTGTGCGATTTTTAATTACCTCATGCCGCTTTCTGCGAATTGTGGCAACCTTAGGCAGTTTAACCTAAAATTTTGTGAAAATTATAAATGTCATGCTGCTCTTGCCTCAGATATCGATTGATATACTAAATATATAGATTTCATTCTTTTAAGTTTCATTTCAACAAAGTTCTGGCACGCGATCACTTCATAACCCACTAAAATAAATTGATATGGGTTGATTTCACATTGATTTTACTTAAGCTATCGATCGATACCATATTTAGTTAAATCGGTTTTTTTCATTTTTTTTTTTGCAAAGTTCTAGCACGGTAGCCAGTCAATGTTGATTGATTTTACATTGTGTTTACTTAAGCTATCGGTCGATACACTTAAATCGCTTATGTTTAAAAAATTGCAAAGTTCTGGCACACGATCGCGTTAAGACCCAAACATAAATTTTGATTTATGATCTACTCCTGCTTAGTCTACAAACATATCAAAAGATGAGAATATTCGATTCAGGGGGAGCTGAGATATTATATGATGTCACACACACAAACGGACAAACATCTCCCCCTTAATAATATAGATAGATCATGCCGCGTTTTTCGAATTCAAGCTACAAACAGTTGTAAATAGCTTGTTTGGAATATGCGGAAGTTCAAAGGGTCCCCTGATACTTACCTTATAAAACTGTTCTTCCACTCCATAGCTGCAATGGTGCTAAAAAGCCACGCCAGAAAAATATAAATCTGGTTTATATAAAAAAGCACCACGTCTATGGGAAGAGCATTGTTAATCCAAAGATCATCGACGACTGCTGCCCATACGATAAAGAATGACAACCACACCGCGTTAACAGTATTTGCAATTGCTTCCATCCCCAGAAAGAAATGATATTTCTGGCATTTTTTTCTCAGAAGCAGTAGACAAAGGACGAAAATCAAGGACGGTGTTATAACTATAAAATGGGCTACGCGGGTGCTGTCTGGTTGCTGTGGGGTAGTGTCTGTCGGATGAAGCCAAGGCTCAGCTGATGGGAACTGTTCCATTTTTGCAATAGATTTTTAAAGATTTCAGCAGGGGAGAAGTGAACTCCGTGCGAACTGAGCTCTAGAGTTGGTTTCTAACCTAACTCGGAGAAAATTATGGTGATCTAGTTTATGGTTGCGTGCACATTTGTTCACCATCGTACTGCAAGTGTTTTCCTAAAACCAAACAACACACAAAATATACGGTTTTGGGAAAGGTTTTCAAGTGTGCGTTGGAATTTTTAGAATAATCAAAGCATAATGAATTTTTATGCCCAAGGGTACTTCGATTTTCTCGGACATTGCGTTTTAATGTTTTTGCTATATTGGTTATAACAACAGTGCACAAAAAACTTGATCCATAAAAATCATTTCAAATTTGTTGTCTTTTGTGGCCATGTAAATAAACTGCTTAGGTGTTTTTTTTTCAGTTGGAAATGTTGATGAGATCCCGTTTCTCCATTGTCTCAATGATGTCAGAGATCACAGTCAACCACTGTGAAAAGTTTTTAAAGATAACGGCTACGCGAGTGGTTGGTGTATCTAATGATTTACAGGAAACGTGTCAAAGTGAAGCTAAAGTTTTTAACTTGCAAAATATCTAAAAACTGATAATAAACACTTGTTATAGTTTTCGAAATTAATCATATGTTTTTAAAGTGCGAAAAACTGACGTGCTATTGACAATTTTTGGCTGCCCACCTTTGATAATTTTGGGCATTACGTTAGGTTTCCCCGAAAATCAACAAATGCTACCAACCTTACTCAACTGAAGCCCAATTAGGCCAAGCAGTCGGCGCTCACAAAAACCCAAAAAAACGCTTTTTTGCAGTTTTTTGGCAAATGTCCCACATTCAGTCACCACTAAAATTTTGCTCCTGGCACGGTTGGTTCCGAAGTACATTATGGTGCGACATTCAGCAGAAAATGGCGCGGCAGTAAAGATAACAATTGGGCATGGCTCTTTTTTGTACGAAATGGTGCCAACAACAAAAAAGCTAAATGCCAGTAATAGTAATTATTCAAATGTCAGGTTTTCACAAACATTGTATGTTTGTGATTTTTGGTGTACACACTTTTTGTACATAATTTATACACCTACACACATATGCACGTGGTTTTGTAATGCTTGCGTTTATCATTGAGTTTGAACACGTGTCTACACATTAGTGTCTGTACCTGGTTGTTCCTCGTGGTGTATATGTGTGCCGTGAACCATTAAGTTTTCGCTAAGTCAGCGCGTAAACAGAATAGCCTTGAGGTGCTTTAAAAAGGTACAAAACTCACCAATTCTAAGTCGTGAACGTCACACCGACAAACGCCTTCAAATAACTCTAATGAACGCTTACGCTTTTACCGTTAGTTTATTGAAAAAATTAAATTGTGTAAAAAAATTATTTTTATTCCTTGTTTTAGTGTTTTGGGTTTCTTGTTTCGTTTTCCCAATCTCTTGCTCTATTTTTCACTTCTGGGATTTTTGTCACTGTGTCTGCTGTTGTTATTTGCTGGTTCATTTTCCTAATATCTATTGGTGTTGGTAACAATCCTCGACCTAGATTTCTTTTGGCTTATGGGATCCTGCTTGTGAGTGAAAACACACACACACATATGCATACACACTCGCAAACAAACATACATACAGACACACACAGAAACACACACACAGACACACGAACCCACACATACACACATACACACATACACACAACATGCATACATACAGTAACAGACAGACAGACATACACATATATACACCACACTTTGCAGATCATCTACTGCTGTTTTATCGGATTAGAACTGGGATGGCAAATTGCTTTAGTTTGCACATCTGATTTCTTCAGTTACCATTGCGAAAATGGGCGATATTTTTATTGTAATTGGGGAGATTACTACCACCGACCATCCCGTAAATTAATTAAAAATATTAATAAAAACAATTTACAGGTGGTCTCATGATTACTATTTCAAGCATTCTGACGGTTATCAGTTGGGTTTCTTGCGCTGCGCAGATCATCTATTGTACGAGGGTATACTTTTTGCACCAGTGTGTTCTCTTGTTTTTAAAGCCCAATTCTCTTTTTAGGAAGGCAAATTCGGCTACTCATATCACCAACCAAACGCACAAAAATGCTAAAAATTCGACTGCCCCGATTCAAGTTGCTTAGTTGAGATTAATAAAGAAATTGGTCAGCTTTATATTTTCATATAGACAGGTCTGCCTGGCCGACCTGTCTATTTCAAGTCTTAGCTTAGTTATTGTAAACGTGTTTTGCAAAAAATGACTAACATAAATAAAACTACTTTGATTTTTTAACAGAGAGTTTGAAGAAACAATCTATCACATTAATATTTTGCTGAGTTGGTCAAGGATTTTTTCAAACTGGTTATTCAGTTCTTATAATTTAACGTCGTGAGAAGTTTCCATTTCTGTGTTATTTTCGCATTTCGTAGCAACATCCTTCTTTGAGAACACACAGTCATAGAGCGGAATTCGGTAGTAAAGATAACACCAGGACACGTTGTGCATAGAGTGACGTTGAGTACAAAAACGCAAAATAATTTTTTTCTAGAACTATGCAAGACAATAAATTCAAATCCGAGTCTAATACAAAACTGGGGTTCCCAATTTTACAGTTGTTTAAGATACTTTAAGGTGGTCTTTGGAACAACGCCAAACCTATTCGTTATGATAAGCGTATGACCGAGCTACACTGAAAATTTCCTTCTTATCAAGAAAGCTTATGCCGTACAAAAACCGTTGGTCGATAGCCTATCCCTCTATTCAGCAACAGAAATGCAAGGGACCCCTCCTCCCAGCAGTTTGAAGGTGAGTGTTTTTTTTTAATATTGTCGAGCAACTGTGTAAAATTGATGAATTTTTCGATTTCAGTCGACCATCAAGGTCCTAGGGGGAATTGTGTTTGTGACCCAATTTTTTGCCCTCCTGTTCACTTCAAATGTACTTCTTGCGGGAGTTGCAATCATCGTGTGTATCTTTCTTGGTCTGATGATATACGTTGGAGTCTACCACAGTCGTCCTGGATTCGTTCTTTCTTACGTCGTTTTGTTGGTAAGTTTTTTTTGTCAAGTTTTGTGTGGTTTTGGATAGCGCCAGACTCCTGACACTGCCAAAAATTGCCTTGTTTACCACGCTTAAAGAAATTGTGTGCAAACTGTTTTTCTCTAAAAAAAATTTATATGATTTGAAGCTGAGCATTCGATTTAAAAAAAAGAAAAGTGCTTGCAGCCAGGATTGAAAACTGATATTGATCTAGTGTTCTTATTTTGTGGTTTGTAAAACCATATTTTTATCTTCAGGAAAAACAGTAGGTGACAAAACGTGACGTAGTGTGCGAGCATGCGTTTACTAACATTTTTGCATCGCTGGAAGTAAAACTTTTTTTTTCGGATGTTTTTTTTCTAAATTTTCTGTAACCTGGATAGGCCAAAACTGTTTTCTATTGCAGTTATCACCCAAACAAGCTATAAACACACTTGACTATATTTTTACAAAAATGTATTTTTAGGCTGTCTACTGCGCCTGGGCTGGATTGATGCTGGGAGTGTTAATTGCACTTGCACCCAACGTTTATTACAACTATAATTACTATTATTGCGGTAATTGGTACCTGTACTGTTTCATTGGTGGATTCAGTTGTAACCCGAACGCAACAACCCTTTTTTAAAAGTTGTTTTAGACTCAGCTATGGTTGCCATTTCGAGCATCCTGACTGTGATCAGTTGGATTGTGTGCCTTATTCAGATTATTTACAGTATGCGCCTTTATCTGTTCCTCAAGTGAGAGTACTTCATTTTGCATCACATTTTTGAATTCAGAAAATCCACCCAGACAACTACTCAATACGTCACCTACCAGACACCTCAACCTGTCGGAATCATGCCAACAGCTCCTGCTGTTGCGCCTGTGCATGTTCAAGTAGCTCAACCGCAGCCTGGTACTTGGCAATAAAACAATATTCTTTTAAGTGACACACTCAACCAGTAGCTACTGCAATTTTTTATAATCTGTTTTACGATGTGTCAAGTTGTGATCAATACAAAACACATATTTTTTGAGTGTATGTTTTATTAACAGTTCCAAATGCACGGAGTTTACTAAGTTAAAACAATACCAGCAAATCTACAGCTCCTTGGTACTTCTGCTGCTTTATTTATGAATTTATGGTTACTGAACTCAAAATTTGCCCATTGATACAGCTGTTATTTTCGTTCAGTATCATTAAGGAACATTTGTTCAATAATTCAATTTTTTGCTGAAATACTTCTTGCTTAATGTTACTGCGTTGAACTTTGCAAATAACAAAATTTACTACTGCAGTGAATTTTTTGGGTCTGTAACTGTGCTTTTTATGTGACATTGTTGAAAAATCATCATTTGTAAATGTGGTACTGTTCTTACGTAACTCCTAACACCAATTTTATAAGACCATCAGCAGAACGATGTAAGATAAAACTTCGCTAACGTGTATACTGACCCAAAAACAGAAAAAAACGCAGCTCTTCAATTCACAGTTAAATGCATTAAAAAGTAAAAAGCATTAACTGAAAATCTCTACAATTAAAATGGATAAGCACACAATAAGCAGGGCAACATGACACATACAAAATAAAACAACTCAAACAAAGTAAAGACCGCATATGCTTTTTTGATTCTGCTTACTTTTGTTGATTTTTGTTTGGCAAAGAACTCATTTGTATTTAACAAGCTGTTCAATGAATTGTTAAACACACTTTACTTTTCAAAACATGTAAAAACGAAAAATACTGATTTTCAGTTGCCCATATGTATAATGTAAATTCACATTTGCTTCACACTTGTTTAGTAAATGTCCCTTGGGTCATCTTTAGCAGAAATAGTTGAAATCATCATTTTTTCATAGACAATCGTTGCCGTTTGCGTGTTGAAGCGTTAATAACGTGTTAAGCTCTTTGACTTATCAGCTGCAGCGAAAATCCGCTCTTGCTATTTTAAGATTATTGTGAATTTCCAAATGCACGGAACATCCTCTTCCCATGGTTTGAAAGTTTGTTTTTGTTCTTCTCTTTTGATTGTAGATGTTATTTCTTAAAAAGAAAACTTTTCAGGCAGCTGTTAGACTTCTTGCGGGCTTAGTTTTTCTTTCACAATTTTTCGCTTTCGTTTTCACCTCTGACGTCATTCTGGCTGGAACAGCAATTATCGTTTGTTTCATTGATATTTACTTCGTGTATTTTGGAGTTAACCATAATCGTCCAGGATTTATTTTGACTTACTTTTTCTTACTGGTAATTATGTTTGTGTATTTATGTGTATTTGTATTGTTTATATTATCTACTGCGCTTACATTGGACTACAGTATGGAATATTACTTCAACGCATACTAAGCAAAAGTGGTGACAATCATTTGGAAGATTATTGCAAATCCCGTTATTTGTACTGCTACATTGGTGAACACGATGGTAAACAAAGAAGAAAAAACATTAAAATATAATGTTTAGGCCAAGCCGCCATTGTGATTTCAGGCATTTTGACATTGATTAGTTGGGTTTTGTGTTTTGCACAGTTATTTTACAGTATTCGTCTTTATCTGTTTTACAAGCAAGTTATATTTTTTTTCTTCAACTTGTACGATTTAGAAGATCAACTATTCAGTACTTGACCTACCAGGTTCCTCAGACGACCGGAATTGTTTTTAATCCGCCAGTGCCACAACAAGCTGCCTGAAATTTAACGCTAAAAGCAAAAGAAATATCAACCAATTGGATATTTAAATTTGCCTTCAAATAAATGAGTGTTTATTAATTTGAGAAAATTGATATAAGCCAACTGTCAGCAAACGTAACCTTGAAGTACATGTAAAAAGGTCAAACGAAAATTTTATTTAAAAAAAAAAACAACTGCATGACTTCAAATAAATGAATGTTTAAGCTAAATAACGATGTTGATGATTATTGTGCAAAAGTCTCTAAAATGGAATGTTGGCCAAAGATTATTAAAACGCCTTATTTTAGTAATGTTGTTTTCATAGTCTCATCGTGACGATATTTAAATTTGCCTTCAAATAAATGAGTGTTTATTAATATGAGAAAATTGATATAAACCAACTGTCAGCAAACCTAACCTTGAAGTACATGTAAAAAAAGTCAAACGACATTTCCATATTAAACAACGATTGCATGACTTCAAAACAAATGAATGTTTAAGCTAAATATCAATGTTAATGCTCATTGTGCAAAAATCCCTAAAACGGAATGTTGGCCAAAGGATATAGAAACACCTTACATTAGTAATGTTGTTTTCATAGTCTCGTCGTGACAACAAAATTTGTAAAATATGTTCAAAAATGTCAAATTGCACCACAGCATAAACAATACCCGCAAACCCGGCAACAGTGCTATCTTAATCCTCTACAATGCCATTTCGTGTTATAATCCCTAATCTTTCCTTTAAATCCCCTATCATGTCGTAACTTATCATTGTTAGTTTCTGTCCAAGAATTTTCTTTACTGAAAAACCTATGCATGAAACAGCCCCATCACATGGTTTGACAGTGAGTTTGATTGCATTAGCTTTAGTAAAAACGGACAATGAGTTTTAATTGTTTACTGTAAACTCAGTGGAATAAAATTTGTTTCAGAGAACCATTAAAGTCCTTGCGGGCCTTATATTCTTTTTTCAATTTTTCGCTTTGTTATTTACCTCGGGCTTGATTCTTGCCGGTGCAGCAATCATTGCGTGTTTCTTGAACTTAATGATCATGTATGTCGGAGTTAGACATGACCGCCCAGGATTTGTTTTGGCATACGTTATTTTGCTGGTAAGTTTTGCTAGTTTTCTTTTTTTAATTACTGCTGGTTGAACAGATCTTCATTTTGTTCAGGGTGCATACTGTGTGTATATTGGTTGGAATCTTGGACTTTTAATTCAGTTTGCAAGCTTGAACTCCAGTCGTTTATTTTTAAATAACTGCACAAACTCTATGTTATACCTTTATTGTTACTTTGGAGGAATTAGCGGTAACATTTACTGGCCAAATGTGCGAGAATTTTGTTATAGGATTAGCAATGGGTGTAATTTCCGGCTCCCTGACTGCCACCACTTGGCTTTTAGTAATTTTTCAAATGATCAACTGTACTCGGCTTTATCTTTTCTATAAGTAAGATTAAAAGTTTTTTTTCCTCGTACATCTTGTTCGATTTGCAGGAGATCAAATCAGAGGGCAGCGCAATATGTGACCTACCAGACACCAACCCCTGCTATTAGGTTGAGGCCACCTGCATACATTCCCCAATACACTCGGATGTGATTACTAAACGACAAAACAAAAAAAAAACAACGTTGCTTATAAAATAGACACTACCTTTAACTTTTATTGTGTTTTTTTTTCAATTTTTAAACTTACTGTTAATCTTAATGTTTTTTTTTCACTTTCGGCAGAACGCAAACCAATGTAAACTATAAAATTGTCATAAAATGTCTAAATTAAAAACATATTATGGTAATTTGTCTAATAGTTTTATGAATAATGACAATTTTTGTTGTAGACAAAAGGTGTTGCTGTTCAGTAGTAAATGTTCTAAGAGTGAGAGAGAGAGAGAGAGTGAGAGAGAAAGAGAGACAGAGAAGGAGAGGTAGAGAGAGAGAAAGAGAGAGCACACTGTTCTCTCATCAGCCACTTGAAAGGGCCATTAGTAAAAAAAATGCACGGTGCAGTTTTGACTTAAGGTTTGGCGGTTTAAATAAATTAATTTAGAGCCATAATCAATAATTTCGAAAATTTTATACACAAAAAAACTAATTTGAGAAAAACATTTAGCTGGATGGTACAAAAATTTAGGACTGGGGAGAGACTGCGGCAAAATTCTCACATTCCTTTAAAATATCACACATATCACACATTTCGGGTCCGTTTTTAGAAACATAGTACAAAAATTGAATCTAAAGTTCAAGTTTTTCAAATTGTGTGAGCGATTCTCTATGTACTATCAGTGAATTTTCCAATACAGGATCTAGAGCTTATCTTATTGTGCTCTTCTGCAGCAACTACTAACAGATTTGTCACTTCATGGAGTCGCCCCGGTCCCTTTGTGGGCTATCTCTTCGAGTAAGTTTAAAAAAAATTAAAACTCGTAACACAAACTATTTAAGGTATGCATCAAGCTTTTTGCAATCCTAATTCTTATTTCACAAGCTGCTGCTCTCCCATTTTATTATAATCATTCTCGTCTGTTGTTTGATCTGGGATTTGTAATATTTGCAATGTGTATTGTCAACACAGTTATTCCGTTTGTTGCTACAAACTCAGGGCGCCCTTTTTTAACAATTTCTTATGTCTGTCTGCTTGTGGGTTAAAAACAGAGAGCATGTTAACTAGATATTCAGATTGCATGTACCGTCAGCATCTTAGTGTATTTTGGTTTCTATCTAAACTACCACTATCATCTAGTGAAAAACCAGTGTTACAACTTCAAATATTCCTTGACTACTCCAACGCATTGCCATGAAAGTGTAATGGAATGTACAGTTTACAATTTGTTTGTTGTTAAAAATGTTTTCTCAGACGTGAACGCTAACTTTGCGGCAGCAATCGTCTTCACCAGTATCTGCTTACTATTAACTGTTGTACAAATTTATTACTGCATTCGCTTTTTCTTATTTCAACGGTAAGATTTTACTTGGTTATCAGATTGTGTTTTCTTCAGGAAAACATTGGTTCACGCTACTTATCATGCAAATCACAGTGAAGTCGAAGCAGTTCAATATACCAACTACGATGCACCTCCTAAAAACAAAAAAGCGCCGCCTGAATATTCAACGGAAAGCGCAAGGTTTTGATGTCTCCGAGACTTAAAGTTTAAAAAAAAAGCTTGTTTTCTGTGTGTAAAAATAAATGTGTAATAAAACTGACAGCCAGTATACATTTTCACTAATTATGTGGCCAAATAATTGAATTCGGTTTATCAAAAAATTCTACCTAAAAAACCTACAGCCAGTATAATTTTTATTTTCTATTTGTAGATTTGTTATTTGTAACTTTCAACTCACAGTTTCTATATTGCCGTTTTCTTTCTCACATTGCACACAGTGTTGTATGTTGTGTGTCGGAAGCTAGTGAAGAATTGCTAATGATCTCAATGTGTGTTATTAACTACCTTTAAGTAATGGGAACGCTAAACCAAAACGTTCTCTCCGTAATGGGTATCCTTCATCAGGGGCTATCTCCGTCGCATGGCGCCTGTTTAGCGGTGGCAAACTTAAGATTTAAGATAGTTGAGTCAACGGCGCTTAATCACCAAAAACGTCTTCTGATAACTGAATGATTCGCAATGACGTTTAGCGCCATGGACTGTCACAGTTACGCAAAAGTTCATATGAGCCAAAATACACACGATTGGTTATGAAATTTTGTGACACATCGTGTTGCGGTAGTTTTTTTTATTTTAAAAAGAGCAAAACAAAAAAACTATCAAAGTCGTTTGGTTTATAAACGAAAACTGTTTTAAAAAAATTTACAGTTTATCGCTAAAAACCTTTTTTAAATGCTTTTAGCGTGTGTCAGATTTTTTAAGAATCGCAAAAAACGCTTCCGAAGGCATAGAGCCTGGAGGCGAATAATAATAATAATAATTCATTCAGTGTCACATGCGATTTACGTGCTGAATATAATGTCTAGTCCATTCTTCCTCTGTTAGCTCTTTCTTTCTTTTCTGGAGGCGAAATCGGTACAAAATCGTCGGTGCCGCCAAATGGATTCGCTGGTGTGCGCCAAAAAACAAAAACGTTTTTGACTGTCCCTAAGTAAATGTCACACAGTGCCAGTCACTTTTACGAATGACAGATTGTTTATTGCTAATGTGCGTACTTACGTCTAAAGTTTAGGACTTGTCATTCTTCAGCCATGTCATCAGTGACGCCATATCAGCTAAACAGTTTCCCTCTAAGAGCCAATTCTTTCATTCTTATCTTTCCCCATATATTCTGCCCATTCCGCTATGATGTATCATTAAGAACGTGACAGATTCCCAGTCATAAATGACAGATACACCCAAA
Source organism: Oscheius sp. G VE-2021 (assembly GCA_022343465.1). Classification (NCBI taxonomy): domain Eukaryota; kingdom Metazoa; phylum Nematoda; class Chromadorea; order Rhabditida; family Rhabditidae; genus Oscheius; species Oscheius sp. G VE-2021. The sequence continues at coordinate 338,408 of JAJQXH010000044.1, read as the reverse complement.
GTCCTTTGCTTGTCCATTCAAGTAAGTTTCTTTTGTATGACTTTTTTTTAAAAATTTTGTTTTAGTTGTTTATTCAAATTGTCGCTGTGCTTGTCCTTATTTTTCAAGCCGGAACATTGTTCTTTATTAGTCCTCTGATACTCGATTTTATAATAGCCCCAGTCTCCATTGTCAACACTATCTTTCTCTTTGTCGCCGCACGTTTAAGACGCCCTGCGTTGCTTATTGTTTATGTGTGCCTCTTGGTGAGTGACAGAGACAGAAACAAAGAGAGAGACGGACAGAGACATTTTTTCAGGTCACTTATTGTGTGTATATTATAGTAATGCTTGGTTTCTTTATCAGCTTCTACGTTTATGCGGAAAATAACAAATGTTCTTCTTGGAATCGATTCTACTGCGATGACATTGACTGGGACCGTATGCGTGCTAAAAAGATAAATTAAGCCAGTTGATTTCAGTTGTCAACATATTGTTTGCAACGGGAGTCGTAATCACAATTATAAGTTTTTTGCTTTCGGTGGTGCAATCCTACTACACTATCAGGTTTTACCAATTCCAAAAGTTTGTTTTCTTTATTGGACTTGTAATTGCTGTTTTAGAAGGACACGGCGTTGTGACTTGGTCAATGCGTACCACATGGAAGTTGGGGCTACTACATTGCAGTGAGCAACACTATCACAAATACGTTTTTCCATAAAGCCATTTATCAGTTCACATAATCTTTTTTTTCATGTGTGACAATTTAAGATTTGCATGTTGTGACTCAATTTGCCTTAATAGACATTAAGCCATTAATATTGTGATCACAGTAATTCTCACTGCCACATATAATCTTGTGCCAACAAAATTAACTGCATAACACACATTGCTGAAGTAAACATCATTTGATATACTATCGCTATCGTAATTCTATATTATTTGTATAACATATATAATCTAAACGACATTGTAGTGCCCTATACCACCCGTGTCTAGCAGTCGTCAGAGCGCTGGCTAGGTGGATCATCGTAGGGATATGTCAAAACAAGTCATACGTGTACATACCCAAATTCCAATCTCAAACCACTATGGTAGTGCGCAACCACTAAAACATATTTCGTGCTATCAGTAAGCAATTCGCAAACAGAAGTCGACTCTCCCGCTTATCTTATTCAGTTGGAGGTTTCTCAAACCATCATGTGGATCATAGCCGAATACCATAACAGTCCCAAAATTCTCTGTGGCAAATCCCTTCGCGTAAGTTTCGCAGTGTTTTGAAGCTACAAAAATATTTTTTTCAGAAATGCATACAAGTTTTTGCATTTGTCGCGATGGTGTTGCAACTTGCTGCTCTGACTTTCATCAGTGGCATAAAAGTTTGGTTTTCGGCGTTTTTTGTAATATTCTACGGTATAAGTGCTCCACTTTGTGTTATCAACACCATCTTACTTTTTGTCGGAGTTCGTTACAAACGGCCTGCGCTGATCTTAACGTATGTCTGTTTGACGGTGAGTAAAAAATTATGCTAATGCATTTAAGCCATGGACTGTAAGTGAAATCCGTAAAAGCGAGCAGCAAATAAAATAGGCAATTTAGTTTTTCATCGTATAAAAACAAAATAAATGTTAGAACGCTATAAAACGGTAACGAAAATGTTTTTAAAAACATAATCAACTAAGACAAAACCGCAAAATATCGTTAAAATGGCTAGGCGCTCTATTCTTTCATTCACTGATCTATTCTTTACCATGAGAAACCAAACCACCCACTTTTTGCGGCTTGCTTTTTAAATCATACAACTAGTTCCGTTTTTTTATGAAAAAAGTTTTCTTTTGAAACCAAAAATATATCTTTATCACTTCCCAGCAAAAATCTGCATTTTTTCTGCAATTACAACACAAAAAATACGCACCTAAACACATTGTTTTTAACCAAACATAAAACAGGAAACTAACATGGAAAGTGTTTGACCTGCCCATGGAGTTAGAAACCGACACTACCCCCATTGGATGACCCATGGGATGTACTTCAAAGGGCTTTTGTCCGATTTTGCGAAATGACCTCCGTTTTCGAGAAAACCCGATTTGAATTTTTTTCGGTTTCAATGCATTAGCCTACCCCCATGCTCATTACCGCGCCGGCACACTTGTTAAAACAACCAAGACGGCGCAGCAGGGAAGAGGGCGGATTCATAAGACGAAGATATATAGTTCAAACCCTTGCTTATGTTATACTTTTGCTTTTTCTGTCTATCCCGTGAAAAACTTGTTTTACTTAAAATAAAACAAAAATAAAATTTTTTTTAGTAGTTTTCTTTATAAACTATAATTTTAGTTAATTTTTCTTTACTTTTCGATACCAGTGTTTAACTTTTTGTTTCAAAAGTTTCCACAAGATTCGAGATAAATCCGAACCAACAAAATTCACCGGTTTAAAAAAACGTTACATATTAATTTTAAATTTAAAGCAAAATAAAATAAAAACTTATAATAAAAACAGTAGACATAAAAAAATTTCTTTCAAACAAGTTCTAAAAGTGATAGAACAAAAAAAGCAAAAGTATAACATAAGCAAGGGTTTGAACTATATACCTTCGTCTTATGAATCCGCCCTCTTCCCTGCTGCGCCGTCTTGGTTGTTTTAACAAGTGTGCCGGCGCGGTAATGAGCATGGGGGTAGGCTATGCATTGAAACCGAAAAAAATTCAAATCGGGTTTTCTCGAAAACGGAGGTCGTTTCGCAAAATCGGACAAAAGTCCTTTGAAGTACATCCCATGGGTCATCCAATGGGGGTAGTGTCGGTTTTTAACTCCATGGGCAGGTCAAACACTTTCCATGTAAGAAAATTAACGCTTGAAACCAAACGAAAAAAATCTATCTGAACGGGTGATAAGGTACGGAATTTAAGCCCGTACCTCGAATTTTGGAAGATTTACTGGCTGTACACAACACAACGCCGCGTTTTTAGTGAGAAATCAAGTGTTTTCAGATTGTTTATTGCATAATTGTTCCAGCGGTATTCTACTACTACATCAAATCTTATGCCACCTCGGAAAGTGATAATTGGTGTTACGGCTACTGCGGGCTTTGCTACAGAAATGCTTGTGAAGCTTTTTTTAACTGTTGAAAACATTATTTTTAGCAAACACGGTTTTTGCAACAGGAGTCATTTTCACGGTCCTCAGTCTCCTACTGTCAGTGGTACAAATTTACTACTGTATTAAATTACATTTTCATAAGGTAACTCTTTTTTGTGACTATTTGTTTCATTTTTAAGAAACACAAAAAACACTATCATTTATACGATGCGCTCAAACGATCTTCATACGTCTCCGGTACCAGCAGTTCAATGTACCACTTTCGATACAACTCCTCTTCCTGCAAATACGATAACTCAGAACACACCAGAAAAAAGCCGAATGTGATGCTTGGAAGACAAATTTGTAACCATCAGAAGCAAGAGATAGATAACCTTATTAGCAGCAATAGATAGATGAATTCGTGGTGTTGTGTGATTAAACGTTTTAAGCCAACTGTTTATTGGTGGGAAGCATATAAGTAATGTAGAGTTCATTGAAAAGAGAGACTAAGGTATTATATGAGAGACTAACAAAATCATAAACAAAACCAATTAACAGTATGTGTGTGTTTGTGCATATTTGTATGTGTGTATATGTGTGTGCGTGTAGACGTATAATTCAGGGTAAGCAATTTTATGAGTCAACGGTAGTTTATCACCAAAAAACTTTTCTGTTAGTATGATTCGTGACGACGTTGTAGTGCCACGGTCTGTCAAAGTTACGCAGACAAGCATATACCCCAGACCAAAGGCAAACAAACACGACACGTTTAATAAAATAAGTTATAGTTGTAGCCAATGCTAGTTTTTTCTAGTTTTGCTCTCAGCGCTGGACTGCGTGCGCCATTTTCTTTTACACGCAGTTTTTAAAATTCTCTGAATATCTCGACTATTGTTATTGTTTTTCTTTTTCAGTTTTATTTGGATTGGTAGGTTGCCAGTTCGGTTTCCTTGAGATTATTTTGTTTTGAATTGTTCGCCCTTTCTTTTGCAACAGCAGATAATACAGTATCCATTTGTTATAATGTCGCCTAAACGCACTAGCTTTGGTACATACTATACCTGGGTAATTATGTTGGGTCCCGCAGCAAATGTAAGAAACATTGTATAAAACCAGAATTCAAAGTCCCGCTTTGCGGGTCTTTTCATTCTGGGTTGGGCGGCCTTTGGCCGCCTTGGGGCCGCTTTGCGGCCTTACATGATTTGCGCAAGTACGTGAGACTTGTGTGAGCGCTCGGGTCGGTACATACTATACCTGGGTAATTATGTTGGGTCCCGCAGCAAATATAAGAAACATTGTATAAAACCAGAATTCAAAGTCCCGCTTTGCGGGTCTTTTCATTCTGGGTTGGGCGGCCTTCGGCCGCCTTGGCTCCGGCGCTTCGCGCCTTCACGGATGGCGGCCGCACTTTGGTACCCTCCCCTCGCTTAATCACCGCGCACCCATTTGTACCCTCTGCAAATGAGAAGGCCTATTCATAGAAATTTCACGTTGCGCTGCTTACCAACAAAGAGAAAACCTTCAAATGTATATAAGGATGTGCTTTTAAATCTAATCGAACGCAATCAAACTTTCTTAGACAAATAATTGATTTTCAGCCTCCAGGGTAAACAGATATCTTGCCAGATCATCAGTCACGTGTTATCAGTAAGCATTTCGCCCCATACGCCTTTCCTAAGCTTATCTTTTGCCATTAGTTGGTCACTTCCCAGTCTTGTATTATTTGAAGACTGGTACAAATCTCTTCTCAAAAATGAGTGACAGCCCAAAAAGCCTTTGCGGGATTTCCATTCGAGTAAGTTTTTCAATCTCTCCTTCCTTTCTTTTTATCTCAAAATGACAAAATTTTAGGTATGCATTCAAGTAATAGCAGTGATTGGCTTAGTTTTACAAACCATAACTTTATGGTTTCTAAGTGGCTTGTTGCTCTACTTAATCATATTGGCCATCAGCATAACTAACGCCATTTTTCTCTTTATAAGTGTTCATCTCAGAGGCCCAGCATTGATGATTGCGTATATCTGCCTCCTGGTAAGTCTTGTGAAGCAATCTTTTAATCTGAAACAATGTTGTCAAATAATTTGAAAATTTCCAGATTGTCTATTGCGTATATATCGTAGTAATGCTTGGATTTTTTATTAGCTATTATATGTATGCAGAAAATCATCAATGTGACCAATTTACTTCTTGGAATAATGTTTGCTATCAATTGAATTCGGACAGTAATTTTTTTTAAAGTTATCATCCCGTAATTTTTAGCGGATGCAATATTTGCAACTGGAATCGCTTTGACAATAGCAAGTGTCCTTCTATCAATTGTCCAAACTTACTTCTGTGTACAATTCTATAAATTCCAAAGGTAAGATTTGCTTTTTAAACTTTGCATAGTTTTGTTTAGGAAACCAGTGAATCGGAATGTTACTTATTACGCGCACAACAACGGAGTTGTGACGAGTAACTTGCATTAACGATTTGAATCAGTTTTCATTTAAATGATAATTATCATTTAAATGCTCATTATTTTCTCTTCTGTGGCCAACAATTATTTGACAACACTTGTTATTGGACTGTTTTTGTTGTTGTGAAATTTGTAATAGCATTTTGGAAACAAAACTAACTTCTGTTTTCCGTTTATAAAATATATTCAAACGATCTCAAGAACCCAGGCGACCGTCGTTGCCCAAAGCAGTATTTTTAAGTATTTTAAATCAAATATTGCTAATGTCCAGTGCAGACCGCAATTGTAAGACATTTGACCCACAGATGCGGAGCGGTGGTTCCCTCGTTTTAACCGTAGAAGAGCGTAGTGATCATCCGAGCAGAGTGACGTCCCCAAACCTCAAGGTACTCAGATTGCGCTCGACGTTTATTACTAAATTTATAACACAAAATAAACAGACAGCATTTGGCGACGATCCGGCGGGTGATCAGCATGACGGGTCGACGCAGGACAGCAGGCTTTAGAATACATCAATCTTTTACAGAACATTAGCAGAACAGTTCTGAAATGGGAGAATGGGCAACGAAACATTTTCCCCAAGGATCAATTTCCATAAGTCAGAAGCCTAAGACCTGTGACTTGAATGTCCCAAAGTGGGGTAAATTACCATTAAATAATAACCTTACAATTCAGCAGGAAAACCATCTTCAATTGATCAGCGTCAGCGGAGAGCCTCGACTGCCGATTTGAATTACGTCAAAGCGCGGGTTCCGGGTATCCGGTAGCTTTAGCAACGGGGCGCGCTTAAAGGCGGGACCTTTAATCAGGGTTTATAACTGAGTTCTCGTTAACGCAAATGTAACCAGATTCTGGTTATAATTCGACGTTCATTACGGAAACGGCACTCCCCGGCGGCGATAAAGGTTGGGTTGTTTCTTTGCTTGAATGTTATAAAAAAATTGGAATCAGTTCAGAGTCAGAATTTCCGGAAATCGAATCGAATTTTTAAGTAGTTGCTACAAAAAATGGCAAGTTTTGATTACTGGCTACCCAATTTAACAATCAACTGATCTTTCGTGCAGATCCCAATTGCCAGATTATTGATTTCTTGCTATCAGTTAGCGATTCGTCGCTTTCAACCCTTGAAGCTTAAGCTTATCTTTTCCTATCAATTGGTAACTTCCAAAGCGTGCATTAAAATTAATTCTTTCCCTCCTTCTCTCTCTCTCTCTCTCTCTCTCTCTTTCTCTCTCCTTCTCTCTCTCTCTCTTTTTTCTTTCTCTCTCTACCTTCCAGTCAAAGGTACTAAACAAGATGTCATTTAAATAAGCATAGATTCATTAAACATAATCAACCCAATGTGGATCGACTGATAGTCTATATCCACGGGGCACACTATGTTTATCCAGCTTTAAAATCCAGTCATCAAATACAAAATATTCCCTGTAATAGGCAATTTCCGATTTGTCCTTTTTCAGGCTAGTAAAGACTCCTCCACGGCTGGCATCGTATCCGAAAAAGTAGTAGTTATCGATAACAATACAATTCGTTTTCTTTCTGATTCCACGGCTTGGTACAATCTAAAGCACACAATTAGCATCAAGGAAACTCTTTTGCGTTAAAGGAATCGTCATCGACCTCTTTGCGCGCGGCGGCGCTACCATGTCAGACAACCAGAGTTTTTGCGTTTTTTTCGGGCGGGAACATTGAAAATTCAAAAGTGACGACAAAAAAGTCGATAAACCTATGGATTTGACAAACGCGTAAATACCGTGAAAGTAGCTCGTTAAAATGCCAGTTGGCCACAGGCCATATTTCTGTCGCCTGGAATGGCCAAAAATGGCATTTCATTTGCAGATTTCTCCAAAACGACGCGTTGACACCCGAAACAGTTATATCTTTTTCTCAAATAACTTTTCAAGCTCTTTAATATGAAATAAAGTTAACAAAAGGTTCGTAGCAGTACAATTAAAAAAGAATTTTTTAAAAACATACTGAGAGTGTATCACCGGGCGAAAGGCTCACATTGGGGGGCAGTTTGAAAACAACTCGGTGCCACTCCCCCTTGCGAGATATTTTATGACCGTCGGTTTTCCAAATCTAAAGAACAGACTGTGTGTACGTGTACGTATGTATGTTTGTACGCATGCATGTGTGTGCGTTTATATATGTGCAAATATATGTGTATGTGTGTGTGTGTTGTGTGCATGTATTTTGTGTGTGTGAATGTGTGAGTATGTGTACGTCAATGTGTATGTGTAAAAATTCGCATTACCTGAGCTCCACCGTTGAAAATTAGAATTTCATCATGTCTACTGTTTTTTATTGAAACGTCTGACTGAAAAATTGACGTGAATATTAAAATTTAAGTTTTTCAAACCGTGCGGGTTCCCGCTACAAAGAGTCTTTCATAAGGTGTAACAGAAGGACAATATTTTGGTGCCTCAAATAAATAGATTAAATTTAAAGTTTATTAAATTTAGTCTTACAGTGATAATTTGTTTTTCAAAGTGAAGAAGCAAAATGTATCGATCGAACAGTGGCCACAACAGAAGAACTGAAAAAAACTATATGAAAGAAAGAAAGAGAGAGAGAGAGAGAGAGAGAGAGAGAGAGAGAGAGAAAATAAGGTAAAGTAAGGTAAGGTACTCACCCAGGCAAAGGATTATAGAACAAAAGAGAGGGTAAGTCGGCTTTGAAAACCAAAACACAACGACGAAAAGAATCATGACTCCGTAGTGCTAAAACTTTTCTTTTGCCTTATTTAAACCCAAATTTACCAAAATGAGCCCCTCTTTTCTTAGCATAAATGGTTTATTTGTCTGTAAAATTATATTAAATAATGTTTTCAAAAAATTAGAGAATAAAAAATACCTTAAATGAAGTGCCGTCGGCAAGGGACACAAATAAATCAAAGACGAATATAAGAATAAAAGTAGAAATTTTGAAGTTAAAGAGGTCGCAAGTAAGAGAGCTGTGGTTTTTGCATTCTTCTAAATTATCAAAAAAACCATTTAAAATCAGTTTAAGTAGTATTATTTTCTGGAAATTATAAAAAGTTTTAATATTAAAAAAATGTACTTACTCCGCTTAAAAGACAAAATGTGTGTAGGTCTCGGTACCGTGTATGAATTTCTCTGGGTTTTCCAGTTGTAGACATCAGAGGGCCCTGGAATTGAATAAATCTACATGGGGAGGAAAAGAAAATATGGAATCAAGAAAAAGAATGAAAGAAAAGAGAATCTTTAAGATATTGGTGCACAAAGGCAGTGTCACTGGCTGATTTGACCCGCATTATTTCATATCGATTGAATGGGTTGTCCGCGGAGCCGTGCTCTTAATTGTGGCTGGCCTGGCGCCCTAATCCTATCGGCACAATATCCCTCTCTCTATCTCCCTCTCTCTCTCTATCTCTGTCTGTCTCTTTCCCTCACTCTCGCTCTTTCTCTTTCTCTCTGTCTAAAATCAATTGGTAACTTCCAAAGCGTGCATTAAAGTTAATTCTCTCCCTCCTTCTCTCTCTCCAAACAAAGGTAAAAAACATCACTTCAATAAACAAACATTCATTAAATATAATCAACCAAATGTGGATCAACTGGTAGACTATATCCACTAGGCACACGTTCATACCCTCTCATTAAAGATTGAACGAATAATATCCAGTCCTTATATTTCAATACAAAATATTCCCTGTAATAGGCAATTTCCGATTTGTCCTTTTTCAGGCTAGTAAAGACTGATCCACGGCAGGCATCGTATCCGAAAAAGTAGTAGTTATCGATAACGATACAATTCGTTTTCTTCCTGATTCCACGGCTTGGTACAATCTAAAGCACAAGATTAACATCAAGGAAACACTCTTTTGTGTTAAAGGAACTGTCAGCGACCTGTTTTCGGTTTTTTTTGCCTGTTGTCCTAATTACTGTATGCGCGGGACTACCCTTGCAGCGGCTGCCGATCTCGTACGGGTTTGAAAATTGCAGCGCTACCATGTCAGACAATCAGAGTTTTCTGCGTCTTTTCAGGCGGTAACATTGAAAATTCAAAAGTGACGACCGAAAAGTCAATAAACCGATGGATTGGACGGACGCGTAAACACCGTGCATGTGGTTCGTTAAAACGCCGGTTTTCCACAGTTTCTGTCGCCTGGAAAACAAAAAAACGACGCATTTAAAACCTAAAGATTTTCATATTTTCTCAAATAACTTTTCAAGCTCTTTAATATGAGATAAAGTTTACAAAGGTTTCTGGCGTTACCTTTTAAAAAGAATTAAAAAAACCTACTGAGAGTGTATCCCCGGGCGAAAGGCTCACATTGGGTGGCAGGTTGAATTCAACTAGGGGCCACTCTACCGAGCGAGATATTTTATGGCCATCGGTTTTCCAGACCTAAAATATATCTTGTATGTGTGAGTGTGTGTATGTGTATATGGCAATGCGTATGTGAAAAATTTCGCATTACCTGAGCTCCACCGTTGAAAATTAGAATTTCATCATGTCTACTGTTTTTTATTGAAACGTCTGACTGAAAAATTGACGTAAAGGTTAAAATTTAAGTTTTTTCAAACCATGCGGGTTCCCGCTAGAAATAGTCTTTCATAGGGGTTAACTGAAGGACAATATTTTGGTGCCTAAAACAAATTGATTAAATTCAAAGTTTACAAAATTTAGTCTTACATTGAGAATTTGTTTTTCAAAGTGAAGAAGCAAAATGTATCGATCGAACAGTGGCCATAAAAGAAGAACTGAAAAAAAACTATATGAAAGAAAGAAAGAGAGAGAGAGAGAGAGAGACAGAGAGAGAGAGAGAGAGGGAGAGAGAGAGAGAGAGAGAGAGAGAGAGAGAGAGAAAATAAGGTAAAGTAAGGTAAGGTACACACCCAGGCAAAGGATTATAGAACAAAAGAGAGGGTAAGTCGGCTTTGAAAACCAAAACACAACGACGAAAAGAATCATGACTCCGTAGTGCTGAAACTTTTCTTTTGCCTTATTTAAACCCAAATTTACCAAAATGAGTCCTTCTTTTCTTAGCATAAACGGTTTACTTGTCTGTAAAATTAAATTAAATAATGTTTAAAAAATAATTAGAGAGTAAATACATACCTTAAATGAAGTGCCGTTGACAAGGGACACAAATATATCAAAGAAGAATATATAAATACAAGTTACAAATTGGCAGAAATGGAGAGATTTTATAGCTTTAATACTAACAAAAATCAGCGAAAGTAGTATTATTTTCTGGAAATTATAAAAAAGTTTAAAAAAAAGTTTTAATGAAAAAAATTTACTTACTCCGCTTAAAAGACACAATATATGTAGGTGTCTGTATCGTTGATGAATTTCTCTGGGTTTTCCAGTTGTAGACATCAGAGGGCCCTGGAATTGAATAAATCTACATGGGGAGGAAAAGAAAATATGGAATCAAGAAAAAGAATGAAAGAAAAGAGATTCTTTAAGATATTGGTGCACAAAGGCAGTGTCACTGGCTGATTTGACCCGCATTATTTCATATCGATTGAATGGGTTGTCCGCGGAGCCGTGCTCTTAATTGTGGCTGGCCTGGCGCCCTAATCCTATCGGCACAATATCTCTCTCACGCCGCTGAAGACCGCTTTTTTTAGCTTTAGGCCGCAGAAGACCGCTTTTTACAGCCTCAGGCCGCAGAAGACCGCTTTTGTACATCCTCAGACCGCAAAAGACCGCATTTTGTAGCCTCAGGCCGCAAAAGACCGCATTCTACAGTCTCAGGCCGCAGAAGACCGCTTTTTACAACCTTAGGCCGCGGAAGACCGCTTTTTACAACATCAGGCCGCAGAATACCGCAGAAGACCGCTTTTTTTACAACCTCAGGCCGCATAAGACCGCTTTTTCACAACCTCAGGCCGCAGAAGACCGCTTTGTACAGCCTAAGCTAGCAGAATACCGCTTTTTGTAGCCTCAGGCCGCAGAATACCGCTGAAGACCGCGTTTTACAGCCTATGGCAGCAGAATACAGCAGAATACCGCTTTTCGTAGCCTCGGGCCGCAGAAGACCGCTTTTTTACAACCTCAGGCCGCAGAAGACCGCTTTTTACAGCCTAAGGCAGCAGATTACAGCAGAATACCGCTTTTCGTAGCCTCGGGCCGCAGAAGATCGCTTTTTTACACCCTCAGACCGCAAAAGACCGCATTTTGTAGCCTCAGGCCGCAAAAGACCGCATTTTACAGTCTCAGGCCGCAGAAGACCGCATTTTGTAGCCTCAGGCCGCAAAAGACCGCATTCTACAGTCTCAGGCCGCAGAAGACCGCTTTTTACAACCTTAGGCCGCGGAAGACCGCTTTTTACAACATCAGGCCGCAGAATACCGCAGAAGACCGCTTTTTACAACCTTGGGCAGCGGAAGACCGCTTTTTACAGCCTAAGGCAGCAGATTACAGCAGAATACCGCTTTTCGTAGCCTCGGGCCGCAGAAGATCGCTTTTTTACACCCTCAGACCGCAAAAGACCGCATTTTGTTGCCTCAGGCCGCAAAAGACCGCATTTTACAGTCTCAGGCAGCAGAAGACCGCTTTTTTCAACCTCAGGCAGCAGAAGACCGCTTTTTTTTACAACCGCAAGCCGCAGAAGACCGCTTTTTACAACCTTAGGCCGCAAAAGACCGCATTTTGTAGCCTCAGGCCGCAGAAGACCGCTTTTTACAGTCTCAGGCCGCAGAAGACCGCTTTTTTCAGCTTTAGGCCGCAGAAGACCGCTTTTTACAACCTCAGGCCGCAGAAGACCGCTTTTTACAGTCTCAGGCCGCAGAAGACCGCTTTTTACAGTCTCAGGCCGCAGAAGACCGCTTTTTTCAGCTTTAGGCCGCAGAAGACCGCTTTTTACAACCTCAGGCCGCAAAAGACCGCATTCTACAGTCTCAGGCCGCAGAAGACCGCTTTTTACAACCTTAGGCCGCGGAAGACCGCTTTTTACAACATCAGGCCGCAGAATACCGCAGAAGACCGCTTTTTACAACCTTGGGCAGCGGAAGACCGCTTTTTACAGCCTAAGGCAGCAGCTTACAGCAGAATACCGCTTTTCGTAGCCTCGGGCCGCAGAAGATCGCTTTTTTACACCCTCAGACCGCAAAAGACCGCATTTTGTAGCCTCAGGCCGCAAAAGACCGCATTTTACAGTCTCAGGCAGCAGAAGACCGCTTTTTTTTTACAACCGCAAGCCGCAGAAGACCGCTTTTTACAACCTTAGGCCGCGGAAGACCGCTTTTTTACAACCTCAGGCCGCAGAAGACCGCTTTTTACAGTCTCAGGCCGCAGAAGACCGCTTTTTTCAGCTTTAGGCCGCAGAAGACCGCTTTTTACAACCTCAGGCCGCAGAAGACCGCTTTTTACAGTCTCAGGCCGCAGAAGACCGCTTTTTTCAGCTTTAGGCCGCAGAAGACCGCTTTTTACAACCTCAGGCCTCAAAAGACCGCTTTTTTCAACCTCAGGCAGCAGAAGACCGCTTTTTACAGCCTTTGGCCGTAGAAGACCGCTTTTTTTCATCTTTAGGCCGCAGAAGATGGCTTTTTCCAGCCTTAGGCCGCAGTTGACCGCTTTTTCCAGCCTCAGGCCGCAGAAGACCGCTTTTTACAGCGTAAGGCAGCAGAATACTGCTTTTCGTAGTCTCGGGCCGCAGAAGACCGCTTCTTTTAGCCTCAGGCCGCACAAAACCGCTTTTTAGAGGCTCAGGCCGCAGAAGACCCCTAGTACTATTATTTCTGACCAATTTCAACAAATAGCTCTCAATTGCAACCCGTCTCATTTATTCACAGATTGTTCTATCAATTTGCAATCTGTCTTCCGTCTTCTAAACTCCCGCCGGGTTGCTTTCCATCTGTCCGTCGTCGAAGAAAAACCCAGTCGCCGCTGAAATCCACAAAATTAGAGAAAAA
>JAJQXH010000044.1:312500-320000 GCA_022343465.1 Oscheius sp. G VE-2021 | reverse complement strand
ATGAAGGTGTGAGCACGTGTGCGCGTGAGTGCGTGTGTACGTGAATGCATAAAACTCACGGATTCACATGAAGTGCCACCGAATGTCCTCCAAGTCCACTATTGTGTGGTTCGGCGATTGCAAGACAAGCAGACATAAAAATAGCCATCACATTCAACTTGGGCTTCTCATTTATGTACACTTTCCTAAACTACCGTATTCTTCCGCTTCAAAAAATTGCCAACTTTGCCATTTCATTGCAAAATTCAGAGGTCGAAGTGACGAGGAAGTTTTTGTAAGTGGCCTGTTTTGGGAAGGGCATCATTTTCCAGTGGTTGTCCACATCGAGGGCATCTTCGATGGCTAGCTGCATGACGAAGTAGCCGATGACGGCATTGGCGAAGACGGTTACAAGGAGGATTATCTGGGCGTAGATCTTGGTTTTTCTGGAAATAGGGGGTTTAGAGAAAGAGAGAGAGAGAGAGAGAGAGAGAGAGAGAGAGAAACTCACTCAGCGCAGGTCTTCTTCTTCCTCGGAACTTTCTTCGAAGGGTTGTTGTAGTTCGCTGGAGCATTAGGGTATGGATAGGTACCGTTCGAAGTGCTCTTCCTCTTGTAGGGGTACTGTAACTTAAGGCAATTACCCAATTTGGTCTTTAAACAACACTTGTGTTCTTCTTGTAACCCGGAGTGGGAGAGTTCGATCTCGATTTGTCATTCTGGGTGGATTTTGGTTCGGCAGATTTTTTCTCCAAACTCTGAAAAAAGTTTTTTGGAAGAGAGAGAGAGAGAGAGAGAGAGAGAGAGAGAGAGAGGGATAGAGAGAGAGGGAGAGAGAGAGAAACTTACACTCTTCTCCAAAACATCCTTGGAAGTCGACTTGGTGACCGACTTGGTGATCTTCTCAGTCGAAGTTGATGACTTCTGCCTCAGTCCTATGTTTCCCTGAGCCCTGGATTTCGTCTGAGACTTTTCGAGGGACTTCTCCTGAGATCGTTCCTGGGATCGACAGTCCTGAATGTTGGAATGACTTGAGAGAGAGAGAGAGAGAGAGAGAGAGAGAGAGAGAGTAAAATTACCTTTGAACTGTTTTCCTCCGTTGATTTCATCCGGTCCAGGGAGGCGACCGCCCAGAGGGGGAGAAGACGAGAAAATGAATTGAAAATGAAGATCGAAATGTCAATTAGCAAAGTTTTTTTATTCAAATAATTTTCGATAACCTTCTTCTCGTTAGGCTAATTCACTGACCCCAGGATTCCGAAAAAAAAACTCTTTTACCCATATTGGATCAAAATGAACCGATTTAGGAGCGCTTGGAATTTTGGGGAAATTGTAATTTGAATTGCCGCCAACTCTGCGTCTCCCCATTTCCCACACTCTCTCGCCCACTCTGACCGTGTTTCCGTGCGGCAAACGCGTAAAACGGCCGTGTAAACGCGCCCCTTTTGCAGTCGGCATCATATAAAAGAGGTATGTTTCGGAATTGCGAAAACGACATATTTCCAATGAAATAATACAAACGAGACTTTCAAAAACTATTATACGTCCTTACCTTAACCATTGATGGCTTACATCCGTATTACACATGTCTGTCTTCCTAATTCCTTATGCAAAAACGATAAACATTTATTTGGTGGCATAGTTAAGTATAAACAATAACTCAATAACCGACCTCACTGGGACTTAAAGAAAGGTCTGCCCATTATGTGAGGCGAAGTTGTAGATGTCTTAGAAAAGGATAACCAGTCGTGTGACTGTGTGTATGTGTATGTGTGTAATTCACCCAAGTCCCCTGACTTGGGCGAATTCCAGCCGTCCTTGGCACAGTTAGCTGTCTTCCAGAAGGATTACCAAGTGTTCCCTGAATGCGATTAATTCCTGTCAACCGATAAAAACTTGCTCGAATAGAGCTGCCACCGGGTTGGCGATGAAGACTCAGCCCAGATGACCGGGCTATGCCACCAGAAGAAGACGAAAGGAAGGGACGATTATTGGGGAAAAACCGAGCTGAAGCCGAAGTGGAAATAAACAGGTAAAAACAAAACTATACCCAAATGAGGAGGTAAAGCTTGGACAGGTGGGCGATTAGAAGGAAATGGTCGAGCAAGTGGGACAAACCGTTGACGATCGTGTTGATTTTCATATTCTCGGATTTGATGCCTGATCAGATATTTTGCAGTTTCAACGCAACTCCTGAAAAAAAATAAAATCTGAAATCTGATTATCGACACGACCCAATTAACCCTGAGACATAAAAATTCAAAGTGCCTCGATTGAGCTGAATTTTGGTATTTGAGCATCTTTTTCCCACTTGTAACAGTGGAATTATGCGTCAACTCAAGTCGCGCACCGCGGCACCCAATGACGTCATACTGAGGCCATTTAAAGGGGAAGGACCTCGTAAAACTGATTTTCAAAGTACAATTATTTCATCGAATAGATGTCGTTTCCACGATTCCGAAACACACCCCTTTTAGATTATTTGGACTGCAAAAGGGGCGATTTTACACGGCCGTTTTACGCGTTTGCCGCACGGAAACACGGCTAGAGTGGGCGAGAGAGTGTGGGAAATGGGGAGACGCAGAGTTGGCGGCAATTCAAATGACAATTTCCCGAAAATTCAAGCGCTCCTAAATCGATTCATTTTGATCCAAAATAGGCAAAAGAGGTATTTTTCGGAATCCTGGGAATAAGATCGAGACTTTAATTACAAAAACAGAAAAAAAAAATTTTACGCGGTCCTTCCCCTCTGAGGTTCAAATGGGTCGATTTCAAGCAGAATTGTTGTAGATAGTTTTATTTAGTGCATTTATAATATAAAACTGACTTATTGTGCTAATATCGATTTTTAAGAGAACTTTTAATAGTACCAAAAATGGTAAGAAAACTAAAAAATGTGTGTGTGTGTGTGTGTGTGTGTGTGTGTGTGTGTGTTTAGTCATATTGGGTCCATTCGATTTGTAAAGAGAATACTATTGTGATTTACCAACTTTTTTCCAGTAATTGTACATGGTAGCATGCCGTGTCCTGTCCCAATTGCAATGCTATTCACGTCTGAGCTGTTCTTAATTTCCTAAAAAAGTTTTTAGGCTTTATGGGGACAGTCCAAACAACCTTGATTGTCTTTCCGTTCTTTCCAATGATCTTGCCCACCATTCGTTCTTCTATCATCACCTCATCCTTGCAGTACTCAAGAAGCTCGCGTGCCTCTTGGGCAGCTTCAAAATCATCGGCGTAAATCTACAGACGTATAAAAAAAACAAGAAAAAACTTGCTTTGAAAAGAGCTAGCGTATCTCCATCTGGATTTGTTACAACGATGTCGCGAATTCCAGTAACTAACTTAGCCGACAGAATGTTGACACCTTGTTTGCCGATAGCCAATCCGAAGAGGTCACTGGGTACCCTGAAAAAAAATTTGTTTCGTCACATATATAAGACGGACACGAAGCTTTCGCAGACGGCGGCTTCAACGTCTAAACGAGTAGCTGCCAACATTCTAGCAAGCGCCTCCTCCTTTTTCTGAAGATTTTGTAGTTCGCGATCTGTCTGAAAATTGATATACTGGGAAACATACACGGGGTTGAGTTTAAAAAATCATTTTTTTCTAAACACATCTCTATCACACACTCTCTATCTTTCTCTTTCTCTCTTTCTCTCTTTCTCTCTTTCTCTCTTTCTCTCTTTCTCTCTTTCTCTCTCTCTCTCTCTCTCTCTCTTTCTCTCTCTCTCTCTCTCTTTCTCGGAAGTGTGGAGCTGAATTAATATTCCCGTGGGGTGAAACCGAATTTCCCAATTTTTTTAAAATTTTTTTAGGGGAGATACAAATTTTTGATCCCATTCCCATCGTTCGTGTAAACGCGTCCTTTTTAAAGCAGGTAACTTTCGAAAGAAAAAAAACAAAATATTAACAAAATAAAAAATATTCAATGAACCTTTAAAGGAGTAGTCCGGCACCTTTTCATTTCTCACGTTATTCTAATTTTTGGTCTTCATTTTCCATTGCTTGTCGGCGTTTGTCGACACTTTTGGCCAAAAACGGTCTGTTTGGAAGCACTTTTCTCGAAATCTGGCCATTTTGGTTTAAAATAAAGTAACGGTTTTTGTGTTCAACGCCAGGGTGAACCTTTTGGGCCAAAAAAGAGGAAATGTGAAAAAGGTGCCGGATTGACCCTTTAAGAAGGATACTCTGAGAAATAAATTTCACGAGGTCGTTCCCCTTTGAAATAAAATGAACAAGCTAACCTCTGATGATCGCGTTCCCTTGACATTTAGTTCTTCTTCTTTTTCTTTCTTTTTCTCCAATAGATGCAGCAAAGTAAAGTTTGTAGTTTGCTCTGCAAAAGCATTTGGCTTGCGGCATCCAGGGCAAGGGGAGCCGTTCAGTTGCTGTATGCAGCTTTTGCAATACGTATGTCCGCATGTTCCCACGATAGGCCGTTGTAGATCATCGTCTGAAAAAAAAAGCTCAGAAAAAAGAATTGCAAAATAATTGAAGTTGAACTGACTGTATTCTTGTAGGCAGACGTCACATTCCAAAGTTGTCATTATACCTGAAAAGTAGGTTTTCTTCAGATGAGTTACCAATGTTGTGAGCAAAAAGGCAACGGTTTGCACAAAGGCAAACAAGGTTATCAATCCAAGCGATTGCAAACAATGTTTGTTAAGTCTTTTCTCACTGATCGAATACCAAGAGGAAAGAGTTAGTGAGTGATCCCCTCGGATCTTTAAACAGACTTTACGATACAAATTCTCTAAAAGTGACGCACACCTGCCACATAGGAAAATCGAACATCATGGATTTTTGCCAAAGTTCGGGAAAAACATGTATTTGACCTAAAAACGCTATTTTGAAATTTTTAGGTCAATTTCGACCCGGGTTACGGTAGGTATGGGTTACCGTAACTCACCTCAAGATGGCTCAAACTGGTCAAACTCAACATCATTCGACTTTTCATAATAAATGCACAATTTTTTTGTTTTTAGACTACCCCAAAATGACTCAAATTAACTGCGATAAAAATTTATAAAGAAAATTTCAACCACTTTTTAAGTCTTTTGCTATTTTCACAAGTTTGGCTAAAAGTCTGAGCAAAATCACTACCTTCATCAAATTGTGCATAAAATTTGCTATTGAACCACTGCCTCAAACTTGAAAAAAGAGTCTAAAAGTTTTAAAATAGCGTTTTTAGGTCAAATACGTTTTTCACGAAGTTTGGCCAAAATCCACGATGCTCGATTTTCCTATGTCGCAAGAGTAGCGAAATCGCTCGACTCTTAGAGAATCCTTGTCTTACATTATCGATGCGTGCATCTGAGGCCGTGAAGTTGTGGTTCAGTTGGGTGCCTGGAGGCCAAAGCTAACAAAACAGATAATGGGGATCTGCTTGTGTGCACGGATCTGCACGGAGTGAGTGTGTGAGTGAGTGGAGTGCGCGCGTGAGTAAGTAAGTGAACGAGTGATATTTCAATTCAACAAGCAAAAAAAGTTTATTATGTCATCCCGTACGTGTAAGTTCATCTCTGAACGGATTGGTATCACTCAAGTCGTGAGGCACTGCCGGTGCCAGAACTTTTCCAATATGAGGTGTTGCCTCCACAAAAGAGTCAAAAACAGCCGGTGGAGTGAGAGTTTCCTGATTGGCTATTCTTCCTTCTTCAGCTTGCACCATCACTTGTTGATCAACAACCGGTAGAAGATCAGGTTGAGACGAAGTAGACGGGGCCTGTTGGGCTGAAGTAGCCTGTGTGGTGGCAACTGTAGCTTCTGAAGAACTCGAAGCAGTTGCTTCTTCTCCATAATTGGGTGGTAGATGAGAAGCGGCTTCAGCATAGCCGGGAGGCTTCTCGGGCCAAGGGGCAGCTGGTTGTTGATATTGAGGAGGGGAGTTGGGAGGTCGGTGTTGGTAAGATACTTGGTGGGCATTAGACAACCTGAAAAAAAAAACATGTGATTTATGTTTTTGAAATTGAGAGTTAAAGGGGAAGGACCTCGTAAAACTAATTTTTAAAAGTCTCTATACAATTTTTTTCATTGAATAGATATCGTTTCCACGATTTTGAAACATACCCCTTTCATATTATTTGGACCGCAAAAGGGGCGCGTTTACACGGCCGTTTTACGCGTTTGCCGCACGGAAACACAGCTAGAGTGGGCGAGAGAGTGTGGGAAATAGAGACACGCAGAGTTGGCCACAATTCAAATTACAATTTCCCCAAATTTCAAGCGCTCCTAAATCGGTTCATTTTGATTAAAAAGGGTAAAAGGGGTGTTTTTCGGAATCCTGGGAATAAGATCTAGACTTTTATAAAAAATTCTGAAAAATTATTTTTACACGGTCCTTCCCCTTTAAGGAAACACACCCATTTACTGTCCAGGTCTGTTTTTACAACTGGAGGCAGTAAAGATAAAACCACATGATTGATAGAGGAATTCCCTCTCTATCTCTTTTTCTATCTCTCTCTCTCTCTCTCAGCCTTTGTCTAAATCTCTATCTCTGTCTCTGACTCCGAACTCTCTCTCTCTCTCTCTCTCTAAACCAACCTCTCCTGGCGCATAAACCTGTAAAGAATCAAGCAATAGCGAAACTGCAAGACACTCAATAGTAGACTAACAACAGTCGAAATAATTGCCAGAACTAGGTCAGCAACATCTGAATTGTGAAAATTTGATGTTACTTAGAAAACGAATAACGTGTTTTGGCCAGATAGTAACACGGTTTTCCGTCAGCACCAGTATGATAACTATGTAATTGTGGTTTTGGCAATGGGTCGGGACATTGATGATGGACAGCATATACATAAATCCAAATGAAAAAAATAAGGTCAAATGTTATCCAGAAGGCATAAGTGCACTAAAAGATAATTTTTTTTAATTCAACGTTAAACTCACCAAGAAAAGGACGTAGGCAGTGACAAATCCGACTTTTCTTTGGCGGACGCCGACGGAGAGGACGAAAACGAGAGAGAAACAGATACTGATTTCGATGAAGTAGAAGAGAATGGAGGAGTAGAACATAAGACAGAAGATTTGGGAGACTAGAATGGCCGTGGCCACAATTCCAACGCATCCCTGAAAATACAAGTTGTAATTATTGTTAAAAATTATATATCTCTGCCGCTCTCTCTCTCTCTCTCTGCCTCCCTCTCTATCGCACGCAGAATTTTGATGAGTTGTGCAAAATGCGCCAAAAGCAGAAACTAATCGGGCGATTATTACAAAAAGTGGGGATTGACAAGTGAAAGCATGTGATAGGAACCTAAATTTATTTTTTTTTTTTTTTTTTTTTTTGTAAACGTAAATTCAATTATAACTTCTCTTTAAAAAAAACTCATTGAAATTCCAGTGGAAAAAAATAGTTTGTTCAAAAGTTCCAACTTGATATATTTGGGAAACTTATATCATTTTTAAATTTCTTACGTTATTACGGTTATTACGGGTGCACCCGGGTTACGAGAATAAAACTAATTTATAAAACATAATAGGGTTCAGATCGGAAACAAGGTAAAAATAGGGTTTTCG
>JAJQXH010000044.1:200000-307500 GCA_022343465.1 Oscheius sp. G VE-2021 | reverse complement strand
GCTGCCGGTTGCAGAACAAGCGTGCGAAAAAGAGTAGCAAAAAAGCCAAATTATTGATTTTTAAGAGAAAACAAACCATCTATTTGAACATAGAAAAAGCGACAGGAACGCTAAAGGTCGCTTTCCTTTGTTTTTATTTTTCTAGTTATTGATTATTTGGATATTTCATGGATATTTTAACTTCATTCTTTTTCAACGAAAAAATGCCCATCCCAATATTTGCATTTCCCACCGGACTACTACTGGAGGTTCAAAGAAAAGTAAGCTATTTATGTATAGCTTTCGCCAAGCTGGAATCATGCCAACATGGCCCTTAGTGCAGCGGAAATGAGATACGCAGTGCGAGAGACAATGTTAAATGAGGAGATTTAGATATTCAAATTAATATGCAAAAATTTCCCCGCCGATTTCATTTTGGCAATGACTATATGTGTTTGTATGTATGTGTGAATATGTGTGTGAGAGTGAGTGTAAGTGAGAGTTAAAGGGGAAGGACCTCGTCAAATTCATTTTTCAAAGTCTCTTAACAATTAGTTTATGGAATAGATGCCGTTTCCACGATTCTGAAACATACCCCTATTATATAAGTTGGACTGCAAAAGGGGCGCGTTTACACGGCCGTTTTACGCGTTTGCCGCACGGAAACACGGCTAGAGTGGGCGAGAGAGTGTGGGAAATGGGGAGACGCAGAGTTGGCGGCAATTCAAATGACAATTTCCCCAAAATTTCAAGCGCTCCTAATTTGATTCATTTTTATGCAAAATGGGTAAAAGAGGTATTTTTCGGAATCCTGGGAATGAGATCTAGGCTTTTATCACAAAATCAGAAAAATTATTTTTACGCGGTTCTTCCCCTTTAATGCATGTGTGTGAGCGTGAGCGAATGTGTATTGTGGGTTTTTATGTATGAAAACACACACACACACACACAGACACACACAGACACACACACACACACACACACACACGTATGTATGTGTGCATGTATAAGTGTGTATATATGAGTGTATGCGTGGGTGCGTGGGTGCGTGAGTGTGTGTGCGTGTGCATGTGTATGTGTGAACGTGTATGCATACGTATGTGGTGTATGAGTATGCGTGTAAGTATGTGAGCATGTGAGCATGTGAGCGTGTGAGCGTGTGAGTGTGACCGTTCACTTTCCTTCTTCCAGATGACCCCAAAGTCTCTCCTCCGACTGCGACAAACTTGCCGAAAATTCGACGAATTTGTTGAGAAAAACAGATTCAGATCGAAATTTCTTACCTATTTAGCAAATTGGACTCTTCAGATAAATATCGACGAATTGAATCCGGTAAGACCAATTTTATAAATTCTATAAAATTAATTTTCAGAAAAACTTCAATTTCCAAGTAAACTTCAGAAAGACAAAAATTGATTTAATTGATCCTTACAAGCAGTTATCTGCTTTGAAATTCGATGAAATTATTGTGGTCAGTTCATTTTTTTTAAAAATATGCAATAAAAATTAAATTTTAGAAATACAAAGCCACTTCTATTTTTGAGTCAAAAACATTGAAAGAGGATTTATCTGCTTTGATGATTAGACTTCGGCTTCAATGCGATACACTGATTTTTAGCGACGATCCAAATACTCAATTCAGCTATCCACACAAAAGATTATTCAGAAGTTGGGTCAAATGTTCAGAATTGTGTGATTTTACTACGACTCGAGTGTCAGAATATCAACCTGCTAGGGTAAGTTTTAGAGAGAGAGAGAGAGAGAGAGAGAGAGAGAGAGAGAAAGAAAGAGAGAGAGAGAGAGAGAGAGAGAGAGAGAGAGAAAGAAAGAAAGAAAGAAAGAAAGAAAGAGAGAGAGAGAGAGAAAGAAAGAAAGAGAGAGATAGTGATAGAGGGAGAGAGAGAGAGAGAGAGAGAGAGAGAGAGAGAGAGAGAGAGAGTGAGAGTGAGAGAGACGGAGACAGGGAAACAGAGAGAGAAATAAGTAAATCGCGAATTCAGAAGATTAAAAACGACCATTTTGGTTATTTACTTGACACGCCACATCATTTGGGATCACTGATTCGCCATCTTGAAAGTGTAACTATTGCAAAACACCAGAATAACCAAAATCTCAATTTTCATTCTATTTTTCAAGAATTTATCGAGGTTAGTTTCAATTTTTTAAACAAATCAAACACTTAAAACATTAAGGAAGTCTTTGAGGACAAATCAGCCAGAGCCAATTTAAAATCGATAAGTTTTGAGGAAACAAGGAGTAATCAAATTGCATGGCCTGGTGATTTGATTGAACTGTTTGAAACCAAATGTGACAGGGGAGGAAAGGTAATATATTTTTAAATATTTTTTGTAGAGAAGAGACGAAAAGAAATAGTACTTAAGATTTTTAGAATTTAATGGAAACGTCAGACTTAGAAAAATTTGACTTAATCTAACATTAAAAACATTTTTGAAGTTATTTAGAAAATATATAACAATGTGGGATTTAATCGCGTCGTTTTGGATATATTTCCATCTGAAAGTTTTTATTTCCATCTGGCAGTTTTGACCAAAAACCCTGCGACAAACGACATTTTTAATGACAAACCGTGCAGCAAACGGCAGTTGTAATAAATAAAAATAACCGTGCAGCAAACGACTGTTTAAAAAAAGCAGTACGACAAAGGACAGTTTGATCAAATATTGTGCGGCAAACGGCAGTTTTACAAAATACCGCGAAGCAAACTGCTGTTTTAATGAAAACATCCTTTTTAAAAGTTTTTCTTTATTATCAATATTCTAAAAATAAAATTTCAAATCGATTGCATTTTGTGAGATTAAATTTGGCCAAGGTTGAGCCAAGATATGGATGATGCGCGATGCGCTACAGTAACCCGAGCTACTGTAACCGGCGCGCCCAAATGTAGTTATTTACGTAAGTATGTTATAAATTCGCTATTCATTGAATATATAAATTTTAATTTAATTTTTTTGAAATGTTAAAGTTTATGCAATAAACTGAAGCTTCTAATTTAAATTTCAGACCGTTTTGTACAAAATGGAAGTCGATGGTGGAACTGCGCTTGTAACCATTTTTGACGATGGGGTTTGTTTTAAACTTTAAAAAAATACAAAATTTCATTTCAGATCAGAATTGACATTCATTTTCTGAATCAATACAACCGCAACACCCTTTATGATTATTTCCACAAATCAGAAGTGTTTATAATTCATAACTATTCACCTTTAGCGTTTGAAGCGTCCCTATCGGCCCCAGACGATCAAACAGCCATCGCCATTATAATGAATTCGGAGTTTTATAAAAATAAGGAATATCCATTATTTCCTTTATTTTGGGCATTTTTGTTATCTTGCATTACTGGAGTAGTCCTCCTCTACCAAATGGGCTTGTTTAATTCTGATTTAACAAACCCTGATTCTAATGAGAAGGGTACTCGTGTTTTAAATGTGTCCACTTTGCTTAGCTCAACTTATTTGACCAAGAAATTGTAAGAGTACTTGTTTTTATTTCTACTTTGCCCTGTCGATTCCCTGCCTATTCCACCAACAATTACTTCCGTTTACTGTATTTTTTACCGTTTTTACTTTATTGCCAATTTTACAACTTAAACGATACTTCTTGTGTTTGCGACTTTATAGAAAAATGGCATCTGCTTTTTTAGTCACAGGTTGCCAAAAGCGGCTTTTCTGAGGTCGCTTTTTTGTCATCCTTCGGTCGTTTTTTGGCAACCATGAGGCCGCTTTTTGGTAACCTGAGGCCGCTTTTTTCAAACCTGATTGAGGCCGATTTTTCGGCATCGTTCGGTCGTCTTTTTTGCTACCTGAGTCCGCTTTTTTGTAACCTGAAGCCGCTTTTGGCAACCTTATCCCTTTTTTTACAGCAAATGACATCTGCAATTTTTCGATTACCAAGAAAGCGGCTTTTTAGGCCGCTTTTTTGGCCACATGAGGCCGCTTTTTGGCATCCTCAGGCCGCTTTTTGGCAACCTGAGGCCGCTTTTTTGGCTACCTGAGGCCGCTTTTTTTTAGCGACCTAAGGCTGAGGCCTCTGTTCTGGCTACATGAGGCCGCTTTTTAGCTACATGAGGCCGCTTTTTTAGCAACCTATGGCCGCTTTTTAGCAACGTAAGGCCGCTTTTAGCGCAAATACATCTGCTTTTTAGCCTCAGATCGCCAAAAAGCGGCACTTTAGGCGTCCCGCTTTTATGGCAGATGAGCGCAGGTGGAATCTGCTTTTTTTTACCGCAGATGGCATTCTCAGGCCGCGTTTGCTGCATTCGAATTTTGGAGGAGCGGGCAGGCCCGGAGCAACCTTTGGATCACAATCATTGTCGTTGCTCTTTGAATTCTGGAAATTTTGAGAACCAAAAAAACGCGAGGCGAGTTTATTACAAAAAACAAGTAGGAATAGAATTTTAAAAAAACACTGAGAAACAAATTATGTCAGCAGCACCGTTGAAATGACGATCACTCGGATTCTCCCGTTTTCGAGGCCAGCAGCTGGCGAGCGACCAGCGAATAGTAGAGGCCCTCCCTGTCCTCCATTAGCTCAGAGTGGTGACCCGTCTGAAAGTTTAGTTTTATTAAATAAAAAAAGTATTGAAAAAAAATTAAAAGAAAGAAAGACAGAAATTACCTGTACAACCTGTCCCTTCTGAATGACGGCGATTTGGTCGGCCTTTTCGATTGTTGACAGCCGGTGGGCGATGATCAGCACCGTTCGCTCACGTGCACATCTGGAATAGGGCACGTGAGAGAGAGAGAGAGAGAGAGAGAGAGAGAGAGAGAGAGCATAGTAGCAAAGGAACGAGCGATTGTTAGAGACGCAGAGATAGAGATAGAGAGAGGCATAAACTGTCGTTTAGAGACACAGAGGTAGAAGGTAGTGGTTAGACACGCAGAGAAAGGAATGATCGGTTAGACAGGTAGGGATAGAAACCACTGGTTAGAGACGCCGAGAAAAAAGTCTGGGCGGAGACGCAGACAAAAAGGCGATCAGAGACGCAGAGGATGAAGATGCAAAATAGACGAAAATGGTTAGACACACAGAGTTAGAACGAGACGGTGAGATACGAAGTGCAGAGATACCGGAGACCGGTTAGAGACGCAGAGAAGGAATCTGGTATTTAGAGACGCAGGCCTGGTAGAACTGTTAGAGACACAGAGATAGATAGCACATTGGTAAAAAAACGCAGAGAAAGAAGCGACTGGAGAAAGACGCAGACAAACGATAAGGTTAGATAAGTAGAAACACGAATGCCTGGTTAGAGACAGACACGGATACATAAACAACGAGTTAGAGACGCAGATATTAAAGTTAAGAGACTGATACCACCGGTTAGAGACGTAGAGATAAACGCTACGTGTTAGAGAGACAGAGATTGAAATTGCCTGGTTAGATACGCAGACAGAAAAGTTAATGGATAGAGACGCAGACAAAACACGTAGAGACGCGAATGCCTGGTTAGAGACACAGAGACTGTAAATACTAGTTAGAGACGCAGAGAAAGACAGTAATGGTTAGATGCAGAGAAACTAAATACTGTTTACACAAAGGAAAACTGGGCAGGTACGCAGAGAAAACGAAGAACGTTATAGACACAGAAAATCAATTGATTGGTTACAGACTGTGATACAAATCCATACCTATTCAAAGCGTCCTGAACGAGGGCCTCCGACTCGGAATCCAGCGCACTCGTGGCCTCATCCAACACCAGCACGGCCGGTCTCCTCACAAGCGCCCTGGCGATGGCAATCCTCTGTTTCTGTCCTCCGGACATCTGGACTCCCTTCTCCCCGCAGTTCGTGTCGTAGCCCTTCTCCAGATCCATCACAAAGTTATGGACGTTAGCCATCTGGGCGGCGTGGAGCATGTCGTCTTCGGTGGCCCACTCGCAGCCGTAGAGGATGTTGTGGCGGACGGAGCCGTCGTAGAGCACCGGCTCTTGGGCCACGAGAGCGATCTGAAAGAGAAGGGGTTGATGGAGGTCTTCTCTCTCTCTCTCTCTAACCTTCTGATGATAAAACACGTGAGAGATGTCCTTAATCGGCACTCCATCCAGCGTGATCAACCCAGAATCCGGTTCATAAAAGTGCTCCAGCAGAGCCACAATGGACGATTTGCCTCCACCGCTAGGTCCAACCAAAGCCACCGTCTGGCCCGGCTTGATCGTCAGATTCAGGCCCTGAATTCTAATTTAAAAAGGTAAAAAGAGAGGGAAACCTTAAGAACGGGGTTGTTTTTCCTCGAAGGGTAGGTGAAGTTAACGTCCTTGAATTCGATTAATCCATTAACGGGAGGGCGGTGCTCTCCGTCCAGAGGAATTTCTGGGATGCGGTTCATGTATTCAAATACCTGAAAATTAGGGAATTAATAGGGTATATAATACTCTGCGTCTCTAACCAATTGTCTTCTCTCTCTTTCTCTGCGTCTCTAACCTTTGAAATCTCTCTCTTTCTCTGCGTCTCTAACCATTTCAAATCTCTCTTTCTCTGCGTCTCTAACCATTTCAAATCTCTCTCTTTATCTGCGTATCTAACCACAATTATCTCTCTCTTTCTCTGCGTCTCTAACCATTTTAAATCTCTCTCTTTATCTGCGTATCTAACCACAATTATCTCTCTCTTTCTCTGCGTCTCTAACCATTTCAAATCTCTCTCTTTATCTGCGTATCTAACCACAATTATCTCTCTCTTTCTCTGCGTCTCTAACCATTTCAAATCTCTCTTTCTCTGCGTCTCTTACCAATTGAAATCTCTCTTTCTCTCCGTCTCTAACCACTTGAAATTTATCTCTTTCTCTGCGTCTCTAACCATTTGAAATCTCTCTTTCTCTGCGTCTCTAACCAATTAAAATCTCTCTTTTTCTCTGCGTCTCTCACCTTCCTCGACGCTCCAACTGCCTCCATCAGCCCCGTGAACACGTATCCAATACTCTGAATTCTGCCATAAAAACCATCCAAAACCTTAAAATTACGTATAAATTTTCGCCGAGCTGCAACTGATAGAGGAGGAATGTGATCAGTTCATCTGTAGACATCAGATCTGAAATTAGAATATTGCCTGAGATAAAACGAAAAAAAGAAACCTTTAAGAACCAGGTGTCCTCCGTAGAAGAGGACGGCGACGAGGATGGCGTTGTCGCAGAGTTCGTTGGTCCAGGTGTAGCCCATGTAGGCGATGGATCTGTAAATAGAGAGGGTTAGAAAGAGAGAGAGAGTGAGAGAGAGAGAGAGAGAGAGAGAGAGAGAGACGAAGAAAATGTGGGTTAGAGACGCAGAGAGATACCCTTGGTCAGAGACATAGAGGGCATACATTTGGTTAGAAACGCAGAGGAAGACCATCTCTTGTTTGGTTATAGAAGCAGAGAAATCCTTGGTAGAGGCAGACGACAGAGCAAAGTCAGACAAAAGACATCGCACGCAGACATAGATTACTGGTTAGAGACCCGCGTCTATTGTTGGGTTAGAGAAGCAGAGAGGTAGACAGTTAATCATGATAGAGACGAAGAGGGAAAACCGCTGGTTAGCGACACAGAGAATATACACCTCTGGTTAGAGACGCAGACCCACGCAGAAAAGGCCGGTAAGAGACGCATAGGACATAAATCATCGATTAGAGACGAAGAGGCAGACATCCGTGGCTAGAGTCGCAGAAGAAAAAAACATCTCTTGTTGGGTTAGATATGCAGATAAGTTGCCAATTCTTGGTAGAGACGATGTAGAGGGCAGATATCATATGGTTAGAGACGCAGAGAAATATACATCCATGGTTAGAGACGTAGAGGTGAGACATCAGAGGTTAGAGACGCAGAGGATAGACATCTATGATTAGAGACACAGAGGACGCATATAGTCCTGGTTAGAGAAAGACGGTAGAGACGCAGAGCCATCTAAGGTTAGATACGCAGAGGACAGAGCAGAGTCAGAGTCAGAGAGACAGAAAAAGCCGGTTAGAGACGCAGAGACCCTAAAACTTACCGTTTCTTAGCGATTCCCATAGTGACGTCGAGGTGTTGCTCGAACCGACTGGCCTCCCTCTGCTCACAGGCGAAGGACCTGAATTGCAAAAGATTAGGTAAACCGCTTTTTTGCAACCAAAAGCCGCTTGGACCGCTTTTTTGGCTACCAAGGGCCGCTTAGAAAGCTTTCAGGCAACCAATGGCTGCTTGGACCATTTTTTTGGCAACCAAAGGCCGCTTGGGCCGCTTGAACCGCTTTTTTTGGCTACCAAGGGCCGCTTAGACCGCTTTTTGGCAACAAAAGGCCGCCTAACCCGCTTTCAGGCAACCAATGGCTGCTTGGATCATTGTTTTGGCAACCATAGGCCGCTTGGACCGCTTTTTGGCTACAAAGGCGTTGGGCCTCGTTTTTGGCCTTCCGAAGCGCTCACCTGACGGTCCTCATGGTCGAAAGTACCTCCTCCGCCACGTGGTTCGCCTTACTGATAGTCTCCTGTGTCTGCTCCGAGAGCTTCTGCAATATGCAAATTAGGAAGAGGAGCTAGAAGAATTCTCACGTCAAAGAAGGATCCGTACCACTTGGTGATGAAGCCGACGAGAGGGACGGCGATGAATGTGACCTGAAGATAGAAAATTTGTATTTAGATAAAGTGTCAAAAATTTGATTTCAGATGTAAACAGGTGTCAAAAACTTCAATTTTGAGGTTAAAAATTGCCGAAAATTTGAATTTAAGAAGACAAACCATGGCTAGACGCCAAGACATGATGAACATGTAGACGAGGGCTCCGACGAGCATGACTCCGTTGCGGAGGAAGACGTTCAGGTTGGTGGATACGGTAGTGGAGATGGTCTGGCAGTCGGAGGTCAGGCGGGAGACCATTTCACCTGAAATAGAATTAGAGAAGCGGTCTTCTGCGGCCTTAGGCTGTGAAAAGCGGTTTTCTGCGGCCTGAGGCTGTCAAAAAAAGCGGTCTAATGCGTCCTTAGCCTGTAAAAAGCGGTTTTCTGCGGCCTGAGCCTGTAAGAGCGGTATTCTGCGGCCTGAGGCTGTCGAAAGCGGTCTTCTGCAGTCTGAGGCTATAAAAAGCGGTCTTCTGCGGCCTGAGGCTGTAAAAAGCGTTCTTCTGCGGTCTGAGTCTGTAAAAAGCGGTCTTCTGCGGCCTGAGGCTGTCAAAAGCGGTCTTCCGCGGCCTGAGGCTGTAAAAAGCGGTCTTCTGCGGCCTGAGGCTGTAAAAAGGCGGTCTTCTGCGGCCTGAGGCTGTGAAAAAGCGGTCTTCTGCGGCCTGAGACTGTAAAAAGCGGTCTTCTGCGGCCTGAGGCTGCTAAAAAGCGGTTTTCTGCGGCCTGACGCTGTAAAAAAAGCGGCCTGACGCTGTAAAAAGCGGTCTTGTGCGGCCTTTTAACTCACCAGACTTTGTCGTATCGAAGAATGCAATGTCCTGTCGAACCAGCGAAGAGAAGAGGTCATTCCTGACCTGTCGACTGACCCTAGCCGTCGCGTAGTCGAAGCACCCACCTCGGAGACCTCCGAAAATTGAACTAAACTCAGTTTTTTTTTATAAAATATAAAAATAAACGGACCTGGTTAGAGCCAGACCGGACATCATGAGGACTGAACGGACGAGGCTGTCGAAACCACGAGTTTTGACAATGTCGGAGATGACGGCTCCCATTAGGGAGGGGATGAAGACACGGGCTGAAAGAGGGAGTTAGAGAAGGAGAGAGAGAGAGAGAGAGAGAGGGAGAGAGGGAGAGAGAGGGAGAGAGAGAGGGAAGAGAGAGGGAGAGAGAGAGAGGAAGAGAGAGAGAGAGAGAGAGAGAGAGAGAGGGAGAGAGAGAGAGAAAGAGAGAGAGAGAGATTAGAGAGAGAAAGAGAGAGAGAGAAAGAAAGAGAGAGAAAGAAAGAGAGAGAGAGAGAGAGAGAGAGAGAGAGAAGAGAGAGAGAGAGAGAGAGATTAGAGAAAGAGACCAACCCAGGGCGTAGATGGTGAGGAAGACGAAGCCCAGACTGAACCATTTCCACTGGCCGCGGCAGTAGGCGAGGAGTCTCTTAATGTGGAGGAGGGTGCCCTTGCGCTTTTCTGAAAGAAAAAAATTTTTTATCTGCGTCTGTAACTCTAACTCTCTCTCTCTCT
The DNA here is from genome assembly GCA_022343465.1 of Oscheius sp. G VE-2021. NCBI lineage: Eukaryota > Metazoa > Nematoda > Chromadorea > Rhabditida > Rhabditidae > Oscheius > Oscheius sp. G VE-2021. The sequence continues at coordinate 297,426 of JAJQXH010000044.1, read as the reverse complement.
CTATCTCTCTACTTCTTTGCGTCTCTAACCTATCTCACGTTTCTCTCATTCTCAAGCCTGCTATACTGTTCCAGGTGTTTCTAACCGGTCTCTCTTTCTCTAACTAGTCTCGTTTTGATCTGCGTCTATAACTGCCTTACTTTCCCCTCGATTGTCTCTGCGTCTCTAACATCCTCCACACAAATCCAATTCTCTTCTGTGTCTCTAACATTCTGTTCTCTGGTTCTCTAACCTATCCTCTAACAAGTCCTCTAGTTGTCTGCGTCTCTAACCAGTCTTTTTCGTCTGTCTCTAGCCAGCTCCATTGTCATCTGCGTCTGTGACAAGATAATATTTTCGCATGTTCTCTATCATTTGTCATCTCTGTTTTATCAGCGTTCTCGGTATTTATCCAGTCTCCTATGCGTCTCTAACCAACCTCATGTTTCTCTGCGTCTCTAACAACTAAAATAAGGGCTCTGCCTCTCTAACCAATCCCTCTGCGTGTTAGCCCTCTCTGTGCGTCTCTAACCGTCCTAGCCTTCTATATGCAATGAATTTGGTTTCCTCTGCGTCTCTAATCAAACCGGTTAAGCCAATCTAACAGTCTCTGCCTCTCTAACAACCTCTAACATCGTCAGCGTCTCTAACGAATCTATCAAATTCTGCGTCTCTAACCAGTCTCTCCGGTCTGCGTCTGTCCTCTCTTGTATGTCCATCTGCCTATCTGTCTGTCCGTTTCTCTTTCTCTCTCTATAGCTGTCTCTCTCTAAGAAGTATCTATTTCATCTGCGTCTCTAACCAATCCAATGATCCTCTGCGTCTCTAACCAGTGTTTTCTATCTCTGCGTATCTAATCACTTATTTCCTTGCTTCTCTGACCACTAGCTTCTACCTCTGCGTCTCTAACCAGTCGTTCACGGTTCTGCTTCTCTAACCAGTAGCCTGCCTCTCTGTGTCTCAAACCATCGCTTATACCTCAGCTTCTCTAAGAACACGTCTAGGTCTGCGTCTGACCGGTCGTACCCGTCTCTGCGTCTCTAGCATATGTATCTGTCTCTCGTTATCTGCGTCTCTAACCAGTAGCGTATCTTTCTTTATATCCTTCTTTCTATGTACCTGCGTCTCTAACCAACTCTACCCATTCCTCTCTGCGTCTCTAACTAACCATTACTCTTTTTCTCTTCGTCTCTATTCGATCACACTTCCTTCTATGTTCTCCCTTCTCTCTAATTTTCCCCGTGGCTGTCTGTCTCTAACCAATCCCTCTGTCCTCTGCGTTTCTAACCGTCCTAGTCCTCTATCTGTTTAGTTTTCCTCTGCGTCTCCAGCCAAACTAGCTGAGCCAATCTAACTAGTCTATGCGTCTCTAACAACCTCCACTGTCGTCTGCGTCTCTAACCAATTGAATGGTACTCTGCGTCTTTAACCAATTTTAACTCTAACTCTCTCTCTCTCTCTCTCTCTTACCTTCCCTACTCTCCATCCCTTCGCTCTCCGACCCACTCCCCGTGGCCGTCTCTCCCTCCGTCTCCTCCACCAATCTCTCATATCCCGCAGGTTCCCTAGCCAAGAACATGTAGCACAATCCGGCGAATAAGGCAGATGACACGAGGCTCCAGGAGCAGGAGAACCACATTCCCGAGAAAGCCAGTTGTTCCTTCTTCTCCGAGAAGGCCAGCAGTTTCATCAGAGTGAAGCTATAGCATCCGACTGCTATGAGGAGCATGGGCATGAAGAAGGCCCTCTTCCTCTTGTGGTGGGTCCTCAGAGCCAAGAGGAAGATGACAGAAGAGAGACACAGAAGCCTCAAGAAGGCCAAGATGATGAAATCGACGGGGGAGGAGCGGAAGTCGTAGCCGTCGATGGAGAAGATGTTCTTGTAGACGAGGCCGGCGTCAAAGTGCCAGGTGGGGGAGTAGAAGCCAAGGGAGAGGAGGGAGAGGAGCATGTCCACCGGCAGGTAGGCCACTAATACTATCAGCCACCAGTCCATTGCCCTGAATTGAGAGGTTTTTGAGGCAAAATTGGTAGAAAACTGGTTAAACTAATTTCTGAGGAAAAAAGACAAGAAAAAACAGGAAAAACTGCAAAATGTTGGTGCTAAATTCCATAGTTTTTTTAAGAATTTAAGCATGTTGCTTGAGGTTTGAGATAAGAAAGACTTCCGACAACGGCTAAATGTGGGAAAATACATATGAGATTGTCAAAAGCAGCAAGAGGCCATGACAAAGTTAACAGAGGTTGCCAAAAAGCGGATAGAAGTTGCGAAAAAGCAGATGGTGCGGCCTGAGTTTGCCAAAAAGCGGCCTGATGTTGCCTGACCAAAAAAGGACTCTGAAAAGAGAGGTGCGGATGGTAAAAAACGAAAAAGAAAAAAACCAAAAGAGCTAAATTCCCTAATTTACAAGATTCTACGCTTTTTCTGATCCCAAAATACAAGGCATCGGAAGGGATCGAACCCTGGTCGTCTGTCTGGCAACTTAGTTGGGTGGTTTTTTATTCTTTCCGGCCAGCCAGGTGTAAATAAGTAATAAAATTATGTCATTTTGACCTCAAATTCTTGTAAATTTGGGGAAAAAAAGCTTAAAAATTTAGTGAAAGCAAAAAGGTGAAACTGACAAAAGCGGCCTGAGGTTTCCAAAAAGCGGTCGAAAACTTTGAAAAAGCGGCCTAAGGTTGCAAAAAATCAGACAAAAAGGCCCTGAGATTATGAAAAGCGGCCAGAGGTGGTCAAAAAGCGTCTGAAGCGGCCTGAAGCGGCCAGAAAAAGCGGCCTCGGAAAAAGCGGAAAGCGGCTTGAGGTCACCAAAATCCAAAGAAAGCGGCCTGTCGTCACCAGAAAAAAAGCAGAAAGCGGCCTGAGGTTGGTAGAATCCGCTTTGCCAGAGATACCAAAGTCATCAAAAAACATTTTTCATAGGGGTTTTAAGCAAATAAATGGTTATCGGTAGGATATGTTTCAACAGGATGACAAACGTATGACGTTAAGGCACTTTAAGTTTTTAGGAAACAAAATTTTGTGCCAACAAAATGATATCACCGGAAATCACAAGGACATATTTTACGGTTCATTGTAGCCTATCTAGGCAGAGAGATGGTATGATAGAGAGAGCAAAAGAGGGAGAGAGAGAGAGAGAGAGAGAGAGAGAGAGAGAGAGAGAGAGATAGCGCGCGGTAGACAGTCAGATGCTCAAAAATTTATTGAATCTGTGAATTTACAATTCTATTTCCAAAATTCAAGAAAGATTTCACTAAAGTTTCACAAGAAACGCGAACGGCGGGAATCAATGTCATTCTTGAACTTTTATAGACGAGACGGCCAACCAGCTGGCAGGAAGGTCATTCGTCGGGGCAGCCGGCTGACTCATCGAGGTTGTGAAACTCGGTTTTTATTCATTTTAAAGTGACGTTATACTTTTGAATTCTCTAAATCGCCTCCAGAAGATATTTCCAGTAATTCTAGGTAGTTTACCCAAGAATGAAACCCTAGCCTAACTGATAAGAGGGAAAATGACTTGTTTTGGTCACTTGGCGGCGGAAAATAGAAGAGATAAGGGGACAGCTGGGTGCCTTGTTGCCCTTTTCTCAAGCTGTCAATCAGAAAACAGAAAAAAAGAGGTAAAAATCTTCTTAAAACGGGCGCCCCGCCAAGTCCACCGCAAACAAAAGTGCAAGGCCGCCCGCCGCCATTCTTCCTTGCGCTTATAAATCAATAAATCCGTAATTTTTTTAAATATTCATATTGGTTTTAATTTGAACAAATCGATAGAAAAATAACGTTGTAAAACTATATTAAAAAATAGAAAATAAAATGACCATTTCAAAATTTGTAAGAATACGCGCTACACCTAGATGAAAGTACGGTAGCTAAGGTTATTGGCTAATTTCGCGACCTTTAACTGACCAGCTCGTGAATTTTCACGACCGCCCCTGATTTTACTATTGTTCGTCTTTGAACTTCTGGTTGGAGTACCATTTTAACAGGAAATTAGAATAAAGCACATTAATATTGTATTTTACAACTTTATAGCATACAACGAAGTGGAGAATACTCGAGCTTGGCCTGTTTTGAGCCGTAACAGCTGATTGAGTTGTTTTCGTCTTTGGAACCGTGCCAGATTTTAGCTTGGATTCAAGCTGGAATAATGAAGAAATTGGTTAAATTACATTTCTGAAGTAATCAATACGCAAAGTGCGTTTTTAAAATTCATATTCTGTCCCCAGGTGAGTGCTGGCGTGATGCCAATTGATAAAAATTCAGGATTTAAAATACGAAATAGTAAAAACCTATTAATTTATGGGTAATTTTGTTGTTTTTTTTTGTATTTTAATGCAATAAAAATGGTGGAAAATTGAGTGATTTGGCTGGAATCCCGTTTTTGACGCATTGTGGCCGATTCTGATTTGTTTAAATGTAAAAAAAAACTTCCAAATTTGATATTTTTGTATAGCTGTGGCCATCATTTCGTTTTTTTCAGTTTTTTTAAAGTTGTGATCCGTTATGGTGACAGAAAAGGGACAACTCGTATACTTGCTGTTTACAATTTGCCACTATTTTTAACGGGAGACTTATGAGATAGTTAGAATTTGGTAACGTTAAAAACACGTTATTTTCAACGAAAATTACTGTAATTTAAAGAAAGAATTTTAAAAATAGCTAAAACTTTAATATTGGCACTAATTGCTGGAAAAAAATAGCTAAAACGTTAATTTTCGCATCGATTATTTTATATTATTTTATCAAAATTGTCACTTTTTTCTGTATTTTGATCATGTTTCTCCTCCTTTTTTGCTCGTTTACTCAATTAAATTCAATTAAAATAAACTATCTTCTAGAAATGGGCGATGACCCGGACCCCGAGGCCACCACTCAGGTCCTCAGACGCCTCAGCGATGGAAAGGAGCACATCTACAAACCGGAGTTTGTGAAGAGCGTCATCTGGTGTCTTCAGAAGCTCCTCGAATCCGGTAGGTCTCGATTTTTAATTTTTATTGTTAAAATTTAAATTGAATTATAAAAAATCAATTAAATTGCTTTTTTTCAGGAAACGACGAGATGGTGGAGGAGGCTACCAGACTGTTCTTCCAGCTCTACGACAAGAGCACCCCTCTGCTCCAAAATCAACTGCTCCATGGGGTTGGATTCTAATTTTCAATTGAATTTCAGGACTTAAAGGACTAAAATTGGCCTATAACAAGCGGCCTATGGTTGCCAAAAAGCGGATTTTAATTACCAAAAAGCTGACGAAGCAGCCTATGGTTGCCAAAGCGGCTTTAAATTGAAAAATGCAGATAAAGCGGCCTTTGTTTGACAAAAAGCGGTTTTAATTGAACCAAAGCAGGAAAGCGGCCTATGGTTGCCCAAAGCGGCTATTCATTTTTAAAAAAAAGCAGGTCAAAAGAAAACGGTAGTTGAATCGATCCCCGCCGATGACACCACGATTTTCACTATTTTCAACGTCCCAAAGATACCCTGTTTACACACATTATTTAATTTAGGTTTTAAATTTAATTTAATTAAAGCCCCAAAAACAATCAATTTCGCCGGTTTTCTTCAACTAAACACCTTCATTTTTCAATTTGGTGACTCAATGTTTTGGTCCCCGGCGTGACCTGTCTGTTTTCGTCCGCGGCCTTCGATCTTGTACTTTTCGGCTATAGTTTTCTACTTTTTAAAATTGTAATTTAATATGTTAAATTACAATTAAATTGCAGAAATTTAAGTAAATAATCGATTTAAATTTAATTATTGAGTTAAATTAAATTTCTGAAAATTTAATGAAATTACTTTAATTTCAGGTCTTCTCGCAGGAGAACTCCTTCCTGACGCTGCTCCTCTGCAACAGATCCCTCGTGGCCAACTCCACCTTCCCCAGACATCTACTCGCCGACACCTACTTCGATGTCGATTTGACCGCTAGATGTGGGTTTTGTTACAGTTTTTATTTTTTTTTGAAATTTCGATTTTAAAGGAGCAGAAATTAGACTACCAGGATTCAGGAAGATAAGCCTCACGATGTCAATATTTAAAAATTTTTAAAAAAAATAATGGCTTGAGGGACTTCAGAGCCGAATTTGGTAAAACCGCTTAAAATTTAAAAATATTATTTTGTAATTTAAAAATAATTTTAAAAGATTAATTCGTCTTATTTTTGAAACTGGTCGATATAATAACGTTCTAAAATATCATTAAAAATATATTTTTAAATTTACATTTCACAAAAGAAATTAAAAAAAGGTGAAAAGTATAAATTTAATTTAATAATTTTGTCAACTTATTTTTTTACTGTTTCGGCATTTTTATTTCCGTTGAATTTATGAATCTTATGGCTCGAATAAATTTTAAATAATACTGTTTTATTCTCTTTTTAAATACCCTTTTAATAATAAAAAATAAATTTTGATTATTTTAATATTTTTATTAAAATTTATTTAACCTATTTTTCAGTTCTGGAGCCCTACGTGATGTGCAAGGGAATGAACTCCTCCTTCAACCTCGGCGTGGCCAGCAACGGAGAAGTCCGGGAGCCCAGGATGGTGCCATTCCGCGAAAAAGTTTGTTTTTCCAGTTTAAAAATTTTTCTTTTTTTCAAATCCGAAAACGAAAAAAGGATTTAAAAGGACAATCGGGCGCTTTTTTCAATTCTTACGGATGGCTTGTACTCTGTTTACACAAAAACCCGATTTGGCACCCGTACCACATCGGATTGCCAGCTGGCTGGCTTGAAAAAAGCGACTGACTGGTCCTTTTGGCATTTTATAGCTCTTTTTCCTATTTTAATGCAGTTTCTATTTTTCTAATTTGCATATTGCACTGAAATAATTTCAGATCACCAAAGTGTCGATGTCTAACAGCCACACGCTCTTCCTCTCCTCCTCCGGAACGGTCTTCGGCTGTGGCAAAGGCTCCAACGGGCAGCTGGGTGGTTCGTTGAGGAAGCTGGTGGTGGAGCCGACGGTCATCCATCTCCCGGGCACGAAGGTAATCATTCCATCCTGGCCCCAACCGGAGATTGTTAATTCCAGGGCTGCCCCGTTATTGATCTCGTCGCGTGTGAAAAATATTCCGTGTTCGTCACCCAGAAATCGGTTCGTGCTTGGCTTATTGATTTTCACATTTCATTTCCCCTTTCTCATGCCCTTCAAGGGCTCGATTTCATTTTACGATTCCGTTTCCAGCTGGATTTCTAGATTTCAAGATTGCGAGAGTTTTCGTTGCGGGACCCGTTTAACGACTGGAAGTGGAGAGTTTAGTCGACTCTTCAAATAATTAAGTTCGTTCTGTGGAAAAAGCGGCCTGAGGTTGCCCTAAAAAGCGGAAGGCGAACTGAAGTCGGAAAAGGCGAAAAGCGGCCTGAGGTTGCCAGAAAAAGCGGAAAGCGGCCTGAGGTTGCCGGAAAAAGCGGAAAGCGGCTTGAGGTTGCCGGAAAAAGCGGGAAGCGGCCTGAGACTGCCAGAAAAAAGCGGAAAGCGACCTTTGGTTGCCAAAAAGCGGCTTTTAATTCACCAAGGTGCCTGTTAGGGTTGGATATCGATTTTGAAAACGCCTAATTAGAAATTGTAGTGAAAAGGTCATTTTGGAAATTTTGGGTGAATACTTCAACTAGAATTCAAGCAATTTCGTCACCCTGCTTTTTTTCGAAGTTTGTTTTAAAAAGTGTTTTCTTTTCAAGATTTTTTATGTCTCTCCGAATCTCTGTCTATCGCAATATGCAAATTGCAGGTGTTCGTCTGCGGGGAGGTCTCCCATAGTGACATCGGCTCCACCCGCGAGCACCCCATCCGCCGTTTCGATCTGGGAGAACAGGACCACCTTCTCTATAGCGTAAGTCTCTCTCTCTCTCTCTCTCTCTCTCTCTCTCTCTTTCTCTCTCTCTCTCTCTCTCTCTCTCTCTCTCTCTCTCTAAACACCTCAATTTCAGGTCTGTGCCTCTTCCGAATTGGTCATTGTAGCCGCCGCCCATGCAAATGACTGGATCGTCGGAAAATCCATCGAAGGCCCTCGTTTCTCCACTTTCCATCAATCTCATGGTAAGATTTTAAGGTTAAGCACCTTAAGCCATTCCTTTAAACCTTAAATTAAGGTTTAAGACTGAAAACCAGGATTTTCAATGTTAGAACCGCGGAATTCCACATTTTAAGTTTTCTAAGCGATAAAAATAACGGATTTCGCCGTTAAAATCTCGTTAAAAACAGAAATTTCACTTTTTTCCTTTTAAAATCTTGAATTTTCGCATTTTCAACTGTCTAAAAATGAAAAATAGCTTTTTTTAATGGAATATTTTCAGAAGACCTCATTCCCGAAGACGACAGCTACAAATACGGACGGAGAATGGGTGAACTCAGAGGAACCGCCCTTTTGAAGTGAAACTACCTTTAATTAGCATATTGGAGAGCAGAAGGTTTTAGTTTCGGATGGTTCAATAATGAAGAACTCCATGATCTCCACGTGGCCACGAAAGTGGGATGTTTGAGGGTGGTCACCCTGCCTTGGAATAGAGGAGGGCTCAATTCTGTTGAGGTTGGTCAAATTTGTCTGAAAAAGCGGCCTGAGGCTGCCGGAAAAATCAGAAAGCGGCCTGAGGTTGCTAGAACAAGCGGCCTAAGGTTACCAGAAAAGTGGACAGCGGCCTGAGGTTACCAAAAAAAGTGGAAAACGGCCGGACATTGCCAGAAAAAGCAGAAAGCGGCCTTGGGTCGCGAGAAAAAAACGCAAAAAAGCGACCTGAGGTTGCCAGAAAAAAAGCGGCCTGAGGCTGCCGGAAAAATCAGAAAGCGGCTTGAAGTTGCCAAAAAAAAGAGGAAAGCGGCCTGAGGTCATCAAAAAAGCAGAAGGCGGCTTGAAGTTGCCAGAAAAAGCAAAAAGCGGCCTGAGGCTGCCGGAAAAAGCGGAAAGCGGGCTTAAAATAATTCTAAAACCCCATTTCCAGGCCCAGCTGAGACTGACGACTGCCACCTCCGTCAGTGGCCATTGCCGCTCCGCAGTCGGCTTCATGAACGCCACTTTCAACTGCTATGCCCTCCCCCACTCCGAGTGTCTTTTTTCCGTCAATGGAACCCTCGTCCGGATGAATGTCGTCCAATTTGACGCCACCAAAACCGGTTAGTTTTGTGGGGAAAAAACGGGTTTGTGGGCGTGGCTTAATTAAAGGGGAAGGACCGCGTAAAACTAATTTTTCTGATTTTGCGATAAAAGACTAGATCTCATTCCCAGGATTCCGAAAAATACCTGTTTTGGATAAAAATGAACAGTGTTAGGAGCGTTTGAAATTTTAGAGAAATTATCATTTGAATTGCCGCCAACTCTGCGTCTCCCCATTTCCCACACTCTCTCGCCCACTCTAGCCGTGTTTTCGTGCGGCAAACGCGTAAAACGGCCGTGTAAACGCGCCCCTTTTGCCGCCCAAATCATATAAAAGGGATGTGTTTCAGAATCGTGGAAACAACATCTATTCAATAAAATAATTGTTAAGAGACGTTGAAAAATCACTTTTATGAGGTCCTTCCCCTTTAAATCCAATCTCGCCCATTTGGCCGCCACACCCACTTTTAAGTCCAAAATGGTTCAAATTTAGCTCCGCTGTTTCTAAATTTCACTCGTAAAATTCTAATTTTCCAGGAGAAGTCGTCCTTCTCGGCTTCAGTCAGCGAGACGGCGACATGGTGGATGAGACGCATCCGAGTGCCCAGCGGGCTTTCTCTGTACACCGCATCCCCAGCCCACAGCACTTTGCCGGATTGAGCCTCTACAAGGGAAGGGCGGTGGTGGTGTCGGATTCAACCGAAGAGGACGAATTCACGCTTTGTGCCAGTCACAACAAGGACAAGGAATTCTTCAAACTGAAGATAGTTTTGGAACTGGAGGTAGGTCAAATTGGGGGGTTTAGTGCCTTAAATTTTATTTTGAAAGGGCCGTCAGGGACCTTTTTTCGACTTTCCCTTATTTTTAAAAGAGTGAAAAGTTATTTTAGAAAATATATAACAGTTTGGGTTTTAAATGCCTCGTTTTGGAGAAATCTGCATCTGAAATGCCATTTTTGGCCATTCCATGCAATATGCAAATGTGGATAACCGGCATTTTAACGAACTACGTGCACGGTGTTTACTCGTTGCCCAATCCATAGTTTTATCGATTTTTGGTCATAACTTTTGAATTTTCAATTTTCCCGCCTGAAAAGACGCAGAAAACTCTGGTTGCCTGACATGGTAGCGCCGCGAGTTCCACACCCGTACGAGATCGGCTGTCGCGGAACGGGTAGCCCGCCGAATACAGTAATAAGCGCAGTAGGCAACTACAAGCCACAAAGAGGTCCTTTAAGCCCAAAAATGCACCAACTTCAGTTTTCCCTTTAGTTTTTTTTTGCAATAGAGATGCATTCGACAAAGTAGCCCGGTTCTGAGGGGAGGCAGCTATTTATGGAAATCGGAGATATGCTAACGAGGCATAATATGAAATTTCCAAATTTGCATGTTTCTAGAACCATCCATCGGCCAACCTAATGATTAAAATGAGCTTTGGGCGTCAGCTTTGGATGTAATTAGCAATAGCCATGCTAATTACATTCAAAGTTCATTTTACCTTACTTTGGCGGGAAAAAAGTTTCCGAATATCAATAGTCAAGTTTTTAATTGTCAGTTTTTAACGGGTCGCTTTTTGGAAACCTCAGGCCGCTCCAGCCGCTCGTTAAACTTTTCTTTCTTTCTTTTTCGAGCAGGAACTGGGGAATCGTCTCTCTACCCGCTTTTTTATTCTGTCTCTGTCTCTGCTGTATTCGATGTCTTTGAATTTTCAAAGTTCCCGCCTGGAAAGACGCAGGAAACTCTGGTTGTCTGACATGGTAACGCGGCGTTTTTTCACACCCGTACTAGATCGGCGGCTGCGGAAAGGGTAGTCCGGCCGCATACAGTAATGCGCTTAATAGGCAAAAAATGCGAGGAAAAAAGGTCCCTAACTGTCCCTTTAATGAATTTCAATCTGAATATCTTCTTTTTAATGTACTTTGAACTTTTAGGAAATTCCTGGGACTCACAGTGTGCGGCACTTTGCGATGTCGCCGAATGGAGAAAATGTGATCTACCTGGTGGACAGTGATGAGGTAAGGAAGAGACTTACCTTCGATGGAATCTTTATAAAGCGGCCTGAGGCTGCCAGAAAAAAAAGCGGAGGCGGCCTGAGGTCACCAAAAAAAAGCGAAAAGCGGCCTAAGCTTGGCAGAAAAAGCGGAAGGCGGCCTGAGGCTGCCAGAAAAAGCGCAAAGCGGCCTGAGCCAGAAAAAAAGCGGAAGGCGGCCTGAGGCTGCCAGAAAAAGCGCAAAGCGGCCTGAGCCAGAAAAAAAACGGAAGGCGGCCTGAGGCTGCCAGAAAAAAGCGGAAAGCGGCCTGAGGCTACCAGAAAAGCGGAAGGCGGCCTTAGGTTGACAGAAAAAAAAGCGGAAAGCGGCCTTAGGTTGCCAGAAAAAGCAGAAAGTGGCTGAAAAGCAGAAATCCTATTCCCTTTTATTCCAGATTAACGTCCAAAACATTCCCTTCGTCGGGCGTCTTCTGAATATCTCCGTCGGCTACGATGTGGAAGGCCCCGCTCAGCCAAAATCCCTCTCCACCGCATTCCAACGCGATTGGGCCGTTCTTGACGTAAGATTCAAGTTAATTCCTTTATTTTCACCATTATTTTCTTATTTTTAATGATTTTTCTTTGTTTACATCCTTTTTTATGATAAAAAGGTTTTTAAATTGTTAAAAAACGGCAATTTCCAGATTGGGTACCTGAACGGAATGCGAGAGGCGAATGGCTACGATCCGCTGGAATTTGACTTCACGGTGGGCATTTTTTTCTATTTTTCTAGAAATGTTTTAAAAAAAATTTTCTTGAAATGCTAGAATTCTTTTAAATCTTCTGGATTTCAGGCGAATGACACGCTGATGCCGAAGGAGCGCGCGGTGACCGAGGACGATTGCAGCGTCCATTCGATGATGGAATTGGCCAAGGCTCGATTCCCCCGGGTTGAGGAGTTTGTGGAGAACGGGCAGCTGAGTGTCTCGAAGGTGGGGATTTATTGATTGTTTTCTTGTTTTAAAATATAATTTTGACCTTTTTTGGTCTAAAGTTGGGAGAAATGCAATCAATCAAACGAAAGCTGGGCTCTTGGAGTGTATTTTATTCTGAAGGTGGATTGGGGGACTCATTCTGGCAGGCTGAGCCCGCTTGCTAATCCCTTAAATGAGTACCAGCCAGCTGTCATTTCCCACGTCAAGCCAGCTGGTTGCACTATCAACATAGCTTCCGGTCACCTGAAGCTTAGAGCGAGTCGTTAAGTAATTTTGGAATATTCATTTTTTTTACATTGGTGGATTTGGGCCTTGTTTGGCAGTGCAAGATCGCTTTGAGAACAGTCTAAAGCCTGGTCTCTCAATTTGTCAACCTAAGGCCGCTTTAAGAGCCTCTAACTTCATACCAACCAGCTGGCTGTCACTGCCAACATCACTTCCGGTCACCATAAACTTGGTACCAGCCGATTGGCACATCAAATGGATGCCAGCCGGTTGCCTTTTGTAAGCTAGAATTCGTTTAACTGGCCTTATCAAAATCAATTTCGAATTCGTCAAAATCAAGGTTTTTATAAAATCTAGCTTCAAAATCAACCAAGTTTTTATTTTTTTTAACTAGCTTAAAAATGCTGTTTTTTTAAAAAAATGAAATTTATCTTTAAAATGGCATTTGCTGGATTACTCATGTTTAACAATACTTTCGTTAGGGTGTTCTCAATAAATTTGTCAATTTTCATTAAATTTTGGTTTTTTTAGGACCGAAGTCTTTAAGTGGAACACCTATTCAGGAACAAATTTAGTTTGTGGAAAAAATTTTAGTTTTAACTATAAAAAACAATTTTATTTTTTTATTGAAATTATTTTTTTATTTAAAAGTTAAATTTTCCTTTTTCAGCTGACGGACAGATGCGGAACCTATGCCACCTCCCTGATCCTTCACTACCTCAGAGGTTGCGACCGTTTCCATCCCCACACCATCTTCAAGGACTGTCTCTCCAAACCCATCTACAAGAACCGTAATTTTTTTCTTTTTATTAAAAAATACGTAAGAAAGTCCCGTTTTCCGCAAGAAAATTGGAAAATTAACTGACTTTCTCCTATTTTCTCAAGAAATTACCCATTTTGTGATTAAAAATCACAAATTTAACCCATTTATTCCTTTTAAAAAATCAAATTTTCAGAGCCTGTTGACCAAGTGGAACTGAAATACATGAGCTATCGGAGGAAATACTTTGGGGATATCAGGCATGACCTGGCGGCGGTGGGCCTCGTTCTGACGGAGGAGAACTACGACACGTGGAGGATTCGAGCGGCGGAGCAGGCGGTGGCTGCGATTGAGAAGGACGTGGATATCAAGGCCATCGATGGAGCAATTCATCCATTTAATAGGTTTGTAGACGAATTTAGATATTTGAAAAACCCAAAACTGACAAAATTGACCGAAAATGCGGACTTTAAACGAAAATCTGGAAAGTTCGCTTTTTCTGGCAGCCTCAGGCCGCTTTCTGTTTTGAAATTAAAAAGTTTGTCGAGAAATTGAGATATTTCTACGTTGGAGGGAAATGATCGAAAACTAGCGGAACAGGGATCCGCTTGAAGGTGGAAACGGTTAAATCTGCCAAAAATGGCAGAAAATACGGCTTTTTTTTCTGAATTTGGTACCTCAAGCCGTTTTTTTAACTTCTGGTAATATTTAGGAAATGAGATATTTGGAACTTTGAGGGAAATGATCGAAAACTGGTGGAAAATCGACCGGATTGACGCCGGAAACGCCTAAAAATTACAAAATTTACCGCAAAAATCTGTCATCTGTCAAAAAGTTCGGGTGACCTCAGGCCGCTTTCTCAGATTTTAGCGACAGCCCGCTTTTTTGGAATCTGGCGACCTCAGGCCGCATTCCTCTTTTTTGGTGACTTCAGGTCGCTTTTTTTGGTGACCTCAGGCCGCTTTCCGCTTTTTTTGGTGGCCTCAGGCCGCTTTCCGCTTTTTTCTGACAACCTACTTAGTTTAAGTACAGAATTAGCTTATTATTGCTTGAATTGAAATTGATATCCTTCCTTCAGAATGGTGCTCACCCTGCAGTCGCACTATTTCGAAGCTGCCCTGATGCACATGCCCGAAGGGAGCGCCCTGAAGCTAGATTTCCCCTCCTCCTTGGTGGAAATAGCCCTCCGAGTCCTCCTCGACCCCATGCACCTTTACGACATAGAATACTCACAGGTTTGACTTCTTAAAATTCAATTTTTTTTGCTTTTAGTTTTAATTTTAACGTTACAACTATTTTTTTAATATAAAAACTTGCAAAGCTCCAGCTATTCCCCCTTCTGGAACTTTGAAAGTTTGTTTTAACCTTAAAGGGGAAGGACCTCGTAAAAATAATTTTTCTGTGTTTGTGATAAAAGCCTAGATCTCATTCCCAGGATTCCGAAATATACCTCTTTTTACCCATTTTGCATAAAAATAAACCGATTTATAAGCGCTTGAAATTTGGGGAAATTACCATTTGAATTGCCGCCAACTCTGCGTCTCCCCATTTCCCACACTCTCTCGCCCACTCTAGCCGTATTTCCGTGCGGCAAACGCGTAAAACGGCCGTGTAAACGCGCCCCTTTTGCAGTCAACAGCATATAAAAGGGGTATGTTTCAGATTCGTGGAAACGACATCTATTCAATAAAATAATTGTTAAGATATTTTGAAAATCAATTTTACGATTTCCTTCCCCTTTAAACCCGATTTTTAAAAAAATGAAATTTCAAAAACAATTAAAATTCCAGCTTTTCCCTCTTCTGGACCTCCTGGACCAGTACCTGTTCGACGCAGCCGTGGAGGACTGTCTCTGGGTGGTCTTCGATCGAGGTAGGTCTTTTTTAGACAGTTTGCTAAAATTTGGCAGTAAAAAGTGCATTTTGGAGTGATATATGCTAATTTGATCGTGTCAAACAGTTGATTAATTTCGATTTTAGCTACTGAATTCAATCTGCCTCAATTGTTCGAGTGCTACCACCGGTTGGAGCACTTCCGCGTGGCCATGACTGACCTCTTCGTCCAGCGGATGCACCTCCTCTGCTTCT
Organism: Oscheius sp. G VE-2021; assembly: GCA_022343465.1. Lineage (NCBI taxonomy): Eukaryota > Metazoa > Nematoda > Chromadorea > Rhabditida > Rhabditidae > Oscheius > Oscheius sp. G VE-2021. The sequence continues at coordinate 282,327 of JAJQXH010000044.1, read as the reverse complement.
GGCGAGGCTCCTCTTCGGCCCCTATCGGTCTTCTCCAGGAGTGAGCCGCTATATTCAGAATCCTCTAATTTTGGGGTTTCAGAATGGCCAGTCGGCTGGCTCCAAGACGCTATCGCTTTATGAGTGTGAATGGAATGAGCAAGGGCGGAGGCCTAGTCAGTGTAAGCTTTTTATTTATTTGTTTGAATTCTAAGGGTTTCAAATTATTCAATCTATTTTTAATCATTAATTTTTTTTAATTTAAAAAAAAAATTTAAATTTAAAAAATCCTATTTTCAAATTGGAATATCCCGGTCGATGCACATATTTTTTTCTAACTGTAATAAACAAAACAAATATTTTAACTTGGAACCCAATTATAACATTTTAATTAAATTACTCTAAAAGTAATTTAACAATGTTGAGTTTTAACGAAATGATTAAGTTTTTCTTTTTTTTCTGTTTTTTTTAACAAAATCGTAATTCGAAACCATAATTTTTTCAACTTTTTGAGCTTTTTAAAAAAAAAGTTTTTTAATGCTTGTGCCAACCAGTTGTTTGGTAAAACAAATTGGCTGTCAAGGTCATTTATTAAAAAAAAAACTTTTTTGTTTAAGAATTTTTTTCTTCCTCAAAAAGTGCAAATTTTAAAAAACTTAAATTTTTTTTCTTTTCATTAAAAAGTGAAAAAAATTTCGAAAACTTCAATAATCTTGCTTATTACAGCTTTGAACAATTATTACAGCTTAATGTAATTAACAATTATTACAAACTCTCAAAATCAAAAATTCTCTAAAAATTAAAAAAAAATGTTTTCAGGCGAATACCCTTGATATCCCCTCCACGAACTGGTCCCTTATCGCCTTGGCCGACGTGGAGAAACTGCTGCTCGGCGCAGCTCCCGACGAAATCTCCGTCAAGCATCTAGACGTGAGATTTTTAAAAATAGTTTTTTAAGCTTTAATTTTTTAACTTTTTAAATGTGCAGTATGCAAATGAGGGTTTTCCCTTTTCATATTCTAATGAAGACATTTTTCCTTTTCAGTCCCTGTACAAAAAGGCGTCGTCAAGTATGAGTGGTCTGCGGTTGGAACACCCCTACCCTCCTCGCCCTCACTTCTACGAACTATTCGAGGCTCAAGAGGTGACAAATTTACAATTTTTGACGCTATATTCTGAATTTTAGGCCCCAACTCTCGTCCGACAGCTTCTGAAGACGAAACCCGCGAGGCCACGACGGATCTCCGACCATTCCAAGGAGATTACGGTAGGATGGCGCTTTTAATTCCTAAAAAGAAATCAGGTCAAGCGGCCTTTGCTTGCCGAAAAGCGGATGTATCTCCACACAAAAAGCCGGTCAAGCGGCCTTTAGTTGCCAAACTGCGGCTTTTAATTGTAAAAAAGCAGGTCAAGCGGCCTTTGGTTGCCAAAAAGCGGCTTTATTTTTAAAAAAAGCTTAAGCGGCCTTTCTTTGCCAAAAGGCGGCTTTTAATTACCAAAAAGCATGTCAAGCGGCCTTTGGTTGCCAAAAAGCCGCTTTTAATTATTTTAAAAAAGTAGGCCGCCTTTGGTTGGCAAACATTGGCTTTAGTTTCCAAAGAGCAGGTCAAGCGGCTGGTTGCCAAAAAGCGGCTTTTAATTACCAAAATGCAGGTCAAGCGGCCTTTGGTTGCCAAAAAGCGGCTTTATTTTTAGAAAAAGCTTAAGCGGCCTTTCTTTGCCAAAAGGCGGCTTTTAATTACCAAAAAGCATGTCAAGCGGCCTTTGGTTGCCAAAAAGCCGCTTTTAATTATTTTAAAAAAGTAGGCCGCCTTTGGTTGGCAAACATTGGCTTTAGTTTCCAAAGAGCAGGTCAAGCGGCTGGTTGCCAAAAAGCGGCTTTACCTTTTTTTAAAAAGCTCAAGCGGCCTTTGGTTGCCAAAAAGCGGCTTTTAATTACCAAAATGCAGGTCAAGCGGCCTTTGGTTGCCAAAAAGCGGCTTTTAATTGTAAAAAAAAGCAGGTCAAGCGGCCTTTACTTGCCAAAAAGCGGCTTTCATAAAAGAAAGCTTGGTCAAGCGGCTTTTGGTTGCCAAAAAGCGGCTTTCAATTTCCCCATTTCAGGCCGCCTCTCCTCCATCTTCTGCCGTTTCGCCCGTTTTCGAGAAGCTACAGGAGGAATTCGAGCATTTGGGCGTCGAAGAGAAGAAAAACGACGATTCAGGAGATTCCAAGAAGCCAGAAGAGGAGATAGAAGAGAAACGGGAAGAAGCAGAGGTCTCAGACAGGAAAATCATCGAAAAAGAAGCCAGAAAAGTCTCTCTTGAAGAGGCCTCTTCCCCTCCCCTCATTAACCGATGGGGAATATTGCCGTCGACTCCCGCAGCCGGCGATTCTGTCCTTCGATTCGGTGAGATTTAATCGATTTTTTTATTATATTTTTCGTTTTAAATTTATTTTTATTGATTTTTTAAAATTAAAATCTGAAATTGAAAAAAAATTAAATTTTAGGGGTTTAACTATCATTCTAAAATTCTAATTTTCCAGACGAGACTCCGAAGAAATCAGCGGAGAAATTCATCGCGAAGGGGAGGAAATTCCGCAAACTGGAGATGGACGCGAAGGAGCAGAAGAGCAGCGTCGCGCCTTGGTGGGAATTTGAATTTTACCCCCATTTTTCTTTTTAAAAAATTTGTTTTTTTTTTCAATTTCAAGGTTGAAAAAAATTAAATATTTAAAAAATTGATTCAGGTTGGCGGCGAGTGCGAGCAGTGCCACTTCTTCGCCGGTGTCGCTGAGGGAAATTCAGAAGGAGGAGATGGAGACGGTGAAGACCACTCCGCCAAGGGAGATTCAGAGGACGCCGAGGAGGAGGAAGAATACGTGGACGGAGGTTGGAGAGAGAGAGAGACGGAAGGCAGCTAGAGACGCAAAGGGGAATGAGGACGGAGTTAGAGACGCAGAGAAATGGACAGCTGTAGTGGTTAAAGGCGCAGAATCGATTTTTTTTTTTAGAATTTGGCCACTATTTTTAGGCAAAAATAGTGAAATCGGAATCGATTGATTGAAAAAGCGGAATCGATTAGTCTTCGACATGCAACAATTAATTTTAAAAAAGCGGAATCCATTAATTGAAAAAGCGGAATCGATTGATTGAAAAAGCGGAATCGATCGATTAAAAAAGCGGAATCGATTGATAAAAAAAAGCGGAATCGATTGATTTAAAAAGCGGAATCGATTGATTAAAAAAGTGGAATGGATGGGTTAAAAAAGATGCAGAAAGGTTTAGAGGCGCCCAAAGGCTGAGAAACACGCAGAGAATTCCCATAATCCTCTTTTTTTTCAGGAAGCGTCTCCCTCTCCCCAGCAGAAACCACTCTCCCTCTCTATGATAATGGCGGAAGAGGAGCAAAGAAACGCCCCAGGTATTCTAAATTATCCATTTTTTCAAATTTTAATTTTTCAAATTCATTTTTCTTCAAAATATCTTATTTTAGTGGTTCCGCTCTCTCGTCCGTTGGAATTCGTCGAGAAGGAAGAACAAGCCGTTCAGGAGCTTCGGTCCATGTACGAAATGCAGTACGGAGACAGTGTGAGTCACCAGAAAAACGGAAAGTGGCCTTAGGTTGCCAGAAAAGATAGAAAATGTCACCAGAAAAGCGTAGAGCGGCCTGAGGTTGCCAGAAAAAGCGGAAAGCGGTCTGAGACTGCCAGAAAATGCGGAAAGCGGCTTGATTTCGCCAGAAAAAAGCGGAAGGTGGCCTGAGGTCGCCATAAAAAGCGGAAGGCGGCCTGATGTTGCCAGAAAAAGCGGAAAGCGGTCTGAGACTGCCAGAAAATGCGGAAAGCGGTTTGATTTCGCCAGAAAAAAGCGGAAGGTGGCCTGAGGTCGCCATAAAAAGCGGAAGGCGGCCTGATGTTGCCAAAAACCTGGAAAGTGGCCTGATGTTGCCAAAAAAGCGGAAAACGGCCTGAGGTTACAAAAAAGCGAAAAGCGGCCTGAGTCTGCCAGAAAAAGCGGAGAGCGGCCTGAAGTAACCAAAAAAAGCGGTTGCCAGAAAAAGCGGAAAGCGGCCTGAGGTTGCCAAAAAAGGTAAACGCGGCTTCTAAACCCCCTATTTCAGGTGATGATAAGCGTAGAAGTCGTCAGTTCCACTCCCACCGTCAGTCGCTGGAACGGAAATGGCCGTCGTCGTTGATCTACCTCCCTTGCTCTTTGATCTACCCCTTAGTTTAGACCTTAACACCCTAAACTTTAGAGATTGTTATATTCTAATTAGTTTGATCTATTTTGTTGAGTTTGACCTATTCTATTTGGGTTTTAATTAGAATCCTGGGTTCCACAGTTTGCCTACAGTATCTTTTCTTAAAGATACGGTATCTTTTGCTGAAAAAAGATACAGTATTTAAAGGAAAATGATTATTTTATAAGAATACCGGTGTCCGACGTGTTTGTAAGTAACGGTTCATTGCGTAAAATACGGTTAAATACTATTCTATTTATGTTTTTTAAAAATTTAAATCGCCGTTTTCTTACGGTTTTTAATATCTTTTATGTATTTTGTTTGTTAATTATGTATTTATGTATATTTATTATTTTTCAGCGTATTTCCATCCTTTTGCGCCAAGAGTGGGGTTGTTTTCTCTCCTCAGACGACGATGTATCGCGGTAGAGGCAGAGGAAACGGCTTCCACGGAAGGGACGGAAGCAACAATGGGTTGGTTTCTTTTACATTTTTTTCAATTTTAATTTTTTAAAAAATCATTTCATAAAATTCTTATTTTGAAAATTGGAAGCAATCAAAGCAGCTAAAAAATAAATTAAAGTTTTTAAAGTTTTTCTTTTATTTAAAAATAAATTTTAAATAAAAGAATTCTTACCAGTGGTAACGTTACAATTTACAATTTTTTTAATTGGAAGCACTCAAAGCAGCTAAAAAATGAAACTGAAATCTTTGTTGTCTGAAGATGACGTAATTCAGCTTCGTTTCAGTTTGTCGGGCAGTTTTATTAATTTTTTTTCGGAATGCTCAATTATTTGTCGGCCGGTTCTTTTCGTTTCGGACGGCTGAACATAAAAGCGACAATTTTCCTCGAAACTGAGATTTTTTTAGGTTTAAAAAAATAGATTTTTTTAGGTAATTTGTTTTAAATTCGCAAAAATCAGGACGAATTTGCCGAAAAAGGGGTTATACAATCTTTTAAAAAGTCGTTTAATTCAATTTTTTCCTTATGTTTTTCTATTTAAAAAAAATTTCTTATAAAATAACTTTTTTTTGGAGAAAATTGCTTTAATTAATTTTCGAAAATTGTTCCTTAAAATTGAGAAAACAATAGAAAATTCAATGGAAAAAGTAATTTGAATTATGTAAATGAAACTTAGTGTATTTTTTTCGGTTCCTTTTTATTGAAAAAAAAATCCGTTTGCATTCGATATTGAATAGCAAATTCAAGAGACTAATTTATTTATTTATTTTTTTTGAATTTTTCTTAAAACTTTAATCAGAAAGTTTTATTAATTGTAAAAAAAAGTTTTATTAAAAAATATCATTTTTCTCTGACTATTCAACAAACAAAAAACTTTCAGGTTCAACAACCCTTCGCTGGCTCCGTCTGTGAAGGTGATCGATCCGATTGTGGACAAGGAAATTCAGCGCAAACTCGAGGAATTCCAGCAGAGCGACAATCCCTGTAAGTTTTTCTTCTTTTTTATCTTTTTTTAAAATTTTAATTATTTTATTTAAAAAGTTTAAATTAATTTTTTTAAAACTAAATTAATCGTTTTAGGTCTGATTTTCCCGTCGGACTTCAGCCGCGCACAGCGCAAACGAGTCCACGAACTGGCCCTCCGCTACGGTCTCATTTCCTACAGCCAGGGGTACGTTTTTTTTCTTTTTACTGTTTTTAAAGCTATTAAAAGTTTTTTTTTTAAATAAAAATTTAATTAATTATTCAATTTCAGAAAAGATCCGAATAGGAAATGCATTGTGCGCCATCGCAAAGTGAACCTCATGTCGTCCGTCAGCGCCCAGGAGACGAATCCCATCACTCTCACCGCCAACATGAGGGCCAAGGTGAGATTTGACCTCATTTTTTTCTTTTTCTAAATGTTTTTTTCTAAATTTAGAAATTGACTTTTTAAACCAAAAATCCCATAATTTCATGTTTTTAGAATTAAATGCCGCTTTTTGGCAAACAAAGGTTTGGCCTACTTTTTGGCAATTAGAAGTCGCTTTTGGCAACCAAAGGCCGCTTCACCTACTTTTTCAACTAACATTTTTTGACCTGAAAACGTTCATTTGCCAATTTTTGTTGTTGCTTAAAATACCATATTTGAAACGAATTTAACACAAAACTTACTTGCCTTTGTTACAATAAATACTCTTGCCAAATTTCAGTTGAACTCGTTTTCCCACTTGAAATGTGATTTTCATCTTTTTATTCGAGCTTTTCAATAATGTAAAATACCCATTAATTAATTCTTTTTTCGGCTGAAATTCGCTCATTTCTGCCACATTTACAACATACAAATTTCCCTCTTTTATTCCCTTCTAATTATGATATTTTCATGTTTTTTAATGAAAATTTAATTGATCTTTTGGCTGGGAAATTGCAAAATCATCGATTTTTGCAGAATTTATGCTGTTTCACAATTTCCATAAATTTCACCTCGTTTTTGGCTGAAACCTCAAAATTAGCGTATTGCACCAAAAATGGGTAAAACACTTCCATAATTGGCTAATTTCCAGATCCGCGACTTCATCAACAAGTATCCCATCTCCGAGTACGACATCAATAAGCACAACTCCTCCAAGGCTATGAAATGTGAGATTTTTAAATAAATTTAATTTTTTATAAATATTTATAATTAAAAAAAAAAAAGTTTCAATTTCTAATTTTCTATTTTCAGCGCGTAGCAACCATCGGAAGGACACTCAGAGGATGACGTACCCTCAAATCCCTCCTCAGCCTAGTTCCATGACCTTCCGTTCGCAGAGGGAACAACTGCCTGCCTTCGCCAAACGGGCCGAGATTCTGCATACAATTCACAATAAACAAGTGGTGCTGATCACAGGAGGCACCGGATGCGGAAAAACTACTCAGGTTTCATTTATATCATTTTTTTGGTGTTTTAACGTATTTTTGTCACATTCTTTTTTCAGATTCCCCAGTTCCTGCTCGAAGACTCCTTCCAAACTGGCAAGCCCCTGCGCATCATCTGCACGCAGCCGCGTCGTCTGCCGGCCATAGCTGTGGCCGAACGAGTGGCCAAGGAGAGGGGGGAGCAGCTGGGAGGAACTGTCGGCTACCACATCCGACTGGAACAGAGGTAATTCAATTTCTGGGGTTTTCATGGAAAAAAGTAATTGGGTGAGACACCTAGCTGTCACGAAAACAGTCAAACTATCAACTAAACGACCCGGGTTCGATTCCAGTCGATGCATTTCACTCAGTGAACACGTACTTTTACCTTAAATACCTTAATTTGATTAGAAATACATAGTGCATCTCATGGAATCGAAACCTATACCGTTACAGTTACGGCATATCAGAAAATTTGAATTTCGATAAAAAAAATTCAAGTTTTCCATTGTATTTCTAAATTATTTGAGTTTTATTATTAAAAATCATCGAAAGCGGCCTTGATTTTGTCGCCAGAATGGGCCTAATGTCGCCTAACAGCACCCTTAAGGTTACCGAAAAAGCGGCCTGAGGTCATCAAAAAGCCGCCCGTGGCAGCTAAAAAGCGGTTGAAGGGTCTGCAAGTTTCTACAAAATCTTTTTTGATCGACGGGACCCAATTCTTCAACAACAAGAAAACCAAAAATCTGAATTTTACACAGAAAATCTTACAAAATAATTTGAATTGAAAACTTTTGAATTAAATTTTGTTTTGGGAAATGTCTAGTTTAATTTTGAATTATTTCTCGTTAAACATGGTTTTATTTTTTTTTAAAAATTCCAGCTCACAATGTTTGAAAATTTGTTTTTCTGTTTTTTTTTTCCAATTTATCTTCCATATTTTCAGGACTTCTGACAAGACGGTTCTGACGTACTGTACCAGTGGAGTGCTCCTCCGTCTTCTCACCCAGGAGGACGCCGTCCACAGCATGACCCACATCATCCTCGTAAGTTAAATCTATATATTCTAATTAAAATTTGAATTTTAGGATGAGATCCACGAGAGGGAGCAGAACACGGACTATCTCCTCATCGCGCTGAAGCAGGCCTTGCGCAAGGAGAGCAAAATTAAGGTATTTTATTTATTTAAATATTTTTTAATTAAAAAACTGTTTATAAAGAGTTTTTATTTAAACTTTTTTTAAAATTCTTTATTTCTGTCAATTACATTTTATAAAGAAATTGTTTATAACAAATTTTTTATAAAAAAATTTTAAATTGAAATTTTAAAAAAATTTGTCGATTGAATGGTATAAAGATATTGTTCATATTAAATTTTGTTAATTGAATGCTATAAAGATGAGATTTTCAGGTGATTCTCATGTCGGCCACGATGGAGGGAAATATCGAGATATTCAAGAGGTACTTCGACGTGCCCGTTCACCACATTGACAGTTAGTTTATATATATATATATATATATATATATATATATATATATATATATATATATATATATATATATATATATATTTTTTTTTTAAATTAAAGTTTTTTTAAGCAGGTCAGGCGGCCTATGGTTGCGAAAAAGCGGCCCAGGCGGCCATTGGTTGCCAAAAAAGCGGGTCAAGCGGCCTTTGGTTTCCAAAAAGCGGCTTTTATTTGGAAAAAGCAGGCCAAGCGGCAATAGATTGGCAAAAAGCGGCTTTTAATTGATCAGGTCAAGCGGCCTTTGGTTGCCAAAAATCGGCGAAAGAGCGTTTCACAAACCCATCCTTTTCAGTCCCGTCGCGTCTCTACAACGTGGAGAAGTTCTTCCTGGGCGACGTGTTGGCCATGACTGGCTACTGTCCGCCGGACAGCATCTGGTGCACCGGCTTCACTTCCAACAGCGCCTCCAACAGCAGCAGTTTCCAAGTGACCCAATGGGGAGGAAACGCCACCGCTTCCAGCTCCAACAACATGTTCATGGTTTGTTTTCCTCGATTTTAATGTTTATTTTCAGCAAAAAATCCACAAGAAAAAAATGGGTTTTAAAAATTTTGGAAAGGCCGCAATTTTTGATATTTCTGGTCCAATACCGGACATTTTCGGTCTAAAAGTGATTTTTGGCTTAAAATAACGCAAAATGGAGTTTTTCGTGTGGAATATCCAAATTGCCGTTTGCCGCAAGGTTTTCTTGCCGAAACTCCCGTTTTCTGCACGGTGTTTTTTTTTTAAATTTAAGCTGCCGTTTGCCGCACGCTTTTTTTGTTTAAAACTGCCGTTTGCCACATAGTTTTTTGGTGCAACAACTATCGTTTAGTCATTTGAAGTGGTTTTTAGAACGCTTGGTCCAGCGTTTCGACTTTTTCGGTCCAAAATCGCCGTCGAAGGTGCTTTTTGAAATGACGCTAAAACTTTGTTTTGGGGTGCAATATGCAAATTTCAAGCCAATCTTGTTCTTCCAGGCTCAGACGAGTGTCCCTCCTCCTACCTTCAGTCTTCAGCCGCAGCAGCCTCAAATCCAGCAACAGGACCCTTACAGCAACGTGGCCCAGCAGCTGGCCACCTCACAGACCAACTACTTGCAACAGTACCAGGCCCCCAATGGGCAACCGTACGGACAGGTCTGTTTTTTTATTTTCAAACGAAACTCTGAATTTTGAGCGAAAACGATATTTTTAAACGAAAAATAGATAATTAACGGTTTTTAAACGGGAAAATATGCAGAATTCATGTTTTTAATTTTTTTAAGGAAAAAAACAGTATTTTTGCATAAATATCAATGAAAATTCTGTATTTTCAGGTGAACGAGAGCTATGCGCAGCACGGAATGTCTCACGCGCACACGTGGGCCTCTGGAATGGACAAGGGCGGAGGAAATATGCCGGACGTGGTCAACATCTCCTGCACCGCCGAGGATATTCAGCATTTCAATGCAGGTAGGTAAAAAGAATGGAGAATATTGAGAGAGAGAGAGAGAAAAACATGAAATTGATCAAAATCCGAAACTTGGTCAGATTATCAAAAAGAACATTACCCTGCTGAAAGCGGATAAAGCGGCCAGAGATCTGGAAAAAGCGCGCCATTTGAGATTGCAGAAAAAGCAAATATAGCGGCCTGAGGTTGCCAAAAAAGCGGCTTTTGGTTTCAAAAAAAGCATAAAGTTACAGAAAAAGCAGATGATGCGACTTGAGGCTGCCAAAAAGTGACTGGAGCGGCCTAAGGGCATAAGAAGCAGAAGAAACCCGCTTTTGATTATAAAAAACACATGAGGCGGCTGCCAAAAAGCGGACTTTGGTCTCGAAAACAAATTTTTCATTAAAAATTAGAGTAATACAAGCCCGTTTTTCTTGAATTCTAAAGATTTCGAGAAATCCGGGTGTTCAAATCCAATTCATTTGAAGTTATCACAAACCGGGCCCTCCCGGTTCGTGTCCAAAATTCATAAAAACTTAATTTTCTCCCATTTAAAGTTATGGATTCAGGTTTCCAAGAGCACGATGGGAGTCACTACGGACAGGACCAGGTAGCCAGCTGGCACCAGCCACCGCCACAGCAACAGCAGTCGTGGAATCCTCAGGAATGGGCACCACAGCAGCAGCAACAGAGCTACGGCCATCAGTCCTTCGGAAATGTGAGATCTTTCTTCTTTGCAGAAAGCGGCCTTAGGTTGCCATAAAAAAGCGGAAGCGGTCTGAGGCAGCCATAAAAGGTGGAAAGCGACCTGAGATTGCCAAAAAGGCAGAAGCGGCCTGAGGTTGCCAGAAAAAGAGGAAAGCGGCCTGAGGTTGCCAGAAAAAGCAGAAGGCTGCCTGAGGTCATAAAAAAGCGAAAGCGGCCTGAGGTTGCCATAAAAAGGGGAAGCGGTCTGAGCCTGAGCCTGCCAGAAAAAAGCGGAAAGCGACCTGAGGTTGCCATAAAAGAGCGGAAAGCGGCCTGAGGTTGCCTTAAAAAAGCGGAAAGCTGCCAGAAAAAGCTGAAAGCGGAAGGCGGCCCGAGGTTGCCATAAAAAAACGGAAAGCGGCCTGAGGTTGTCATAAAAAGCGGCCTGAGGTTGCCTAAAAAAGCGGCCTGAGGTTTCCATAAAAAGCGGAAAGCGGTCTGAGGTTGCCAGAGAAAAAAGCGGAAAGCGGCCTGAGGTTGCCAGAAAAAGCGGCCTGAGGTTGCCAGAAAGCGGAAAGCGGCCTGAGGTTGCCATAAAAGCAGAAAGCTGTCTCTCTCTAACTCCCTCCCCATTTCAGATGCCTCCTATGCACAACGGCCACCAGATGGCCTACTTCCAGCAGCCGATGGACGGAACCGTCCGCTATGAGCCCCCGCCGCCTCAGCGCAGCATCTCCCAGTCCGCCCTGGGATCCACCTTCCCCACCAACATCACAGAAGACGGCTTTGGCGTTGGTTTAATTTGAATATTGAGCTCTAAAGAGGATTTAGGCTGCTCTTCGCCGGGAGAGTATGGAGAAACAACAGAAGAAGAAGTATCTGCAGGAGGCACTGCCGAATAGGCCCCAGTTCTTCACTCCCAGCATCAGACAGATCATCAGGGAGAGTGGGCATCCGAATACTGCCGATCTTCCCAGTGTGAGTTCGGAAGAGAAATTTGCATACAAATGGGGACCCAAAAATCCTTTAAAAGCTCAAAATACTAAAGAAACCCATTGGACGTCTCTAACCACTCGTTGCGTTTGAACTCGGAGAAACAAGCGAAGTGGTTAGAGACGCAGAGAATAAAATGGCATTTGTGTTTGGTTAGAGACGCAGAGGAGAAACAGAGAAGCAGAGACTGGTTCACCTTATTGACAGGTTAGAGACGCAGAAAACAGTATAGGTGGTAGAAGAGACAGAGAAGCAGAGAAAGAAACAGCTAGTTTGAGACGCATATACTATTGGCTTTGTTTGGGATCCTTAGATAGAGAGAGAGCTACTTTAACAAAGACTAATTTGACTATTACGAGGTAAATTACGAGGTTAGAGACGCAGAGGAGGATGTAAACTGTTTGGAACACAGATAAATACATTGTATGGTTAGAGACGCAGAACCAGTTTGATAACTAGAATTGTGACTGGTTAGAGACGCAGAGGAAATGCAAAGAAGGGCTAGGAACGCTGGTGTTGGCTAGTGGTTAGAGAAGCATAACCACTGGATTCTGAGAAGACGAAGTATAACCACTGGATTCTGCGTCTCTAACCAATCTGTTGGACTCAGAGAAGGGACAGGTTAGAGACGCAGAGGATGAAATGGCTGGTCGACAGGGTAGAGACGCAGAGACCAGTATAGGTTGAATCGGTTTTGCTGGTTGAATGGCTAGAGAAACAGAGAAACCACTTGTCAGGGATGCACAGAAGGGTTGGATTAACTAGAGAGAGGGTTAGAGACATGCAACAGTCAGAGAGAGAGAGAAATGCAATCAACATAGAAAAACACAAGATTCTCTAAGCGTTTATTCTACGCGGGGTCTCATGTCGAAGGCCTCTTCCTATTCCTTGCTTCCCTCCTCCTCCTTCGACTCCTTCTTCTCCATCGCTTCCATCTTCTCCTGGAGGACCCTGTACTTCTGAGCGAACTGGCCCAGTTTCTCGTACAAGAGCTGAAAAAACATTTGAAGTTGAAGGGTCAGAGAGAGAGAGAGAGAGAGTGAGTTAGAGAGAGAGGGAGAGAGAGAAACCCACATTCTCCCTCTTCTCCCCAGCCTCGATCTCCTTCTTCAGCTCCTCCGCCTTCTTCTTCTCGGCTAAGAGCTGGTCCTTGTAGTGCAGAACGAGGTCCTCGGCGTCCAATCCGTATCTGGGGACTTTCTTGGCTGAAAAGCACAGTTTTCTGGGGATGGAAACTTACTGGTAGACATGGCTGAAGGGAGCACAGCCGGCTGCTGGGAGCGAAGGAGAGCGAATGAGAAGGAATGGCGACCTCCAGGCCTCACGTCTTCTCACGTAACTTAACGCGACGTTGGCTATGCTAAACTAAGCCACGCCCATTTTGTTTGGGGAGGCCGTGGAGAAAGCCGGTCAAACGGCCTATGGTTGCCAAAAAGCGGCTTTTAATTGAAATAAGCAGGTTAAGCGGCCTAGGCTTAACCTGCTTATTTCCCCAAAAGAGCTCTTAAATTACCAAAATCGACCAGAGTTCCTAAAAAACGGCTTCAAATTATCAAAAAAGACGCCTTATGTTGGAAAAAGAGGCCCTGAAAAGCGCTGACATATTTATAAAAGTTTGTTTTTTGTTGGAAAAGTGGCTAATGTTTTAAAAAAAGCGTCTGAAACAGCCAATTAATAAATTTAAGATAATTGAAAGTAATGGAAACCTTTATTAAATCTCTTTTTTCCAGATCTACATGGACCTGGGCGGTCAGCAGCACGCGGATGGCATCGACGCCGAGTTGGTGGTCGCCGTGACGAAGCACTGCATGGACAGCCAAGTTCCTGGTAAGAAAGGCTTTAAAACAGGGTTTTTAATTTTAAAAAAGGGTTCTAAAGTTTAAAACCGCTGTTTTAATATATATTTATTATTTTTTTAACGATTAAAATTCCTCTTAATTTAAAAAATTTAATCTAATTAAATTATCATTTAATTTTAAAAAAATTATTTTTTAAATCTTTAAAAATTCCTTTTTAGGCTCGATTCTCATCTTCCTTCCCGGCTACGATGATATCAACGAGGTGAAGGACCGCATAATGGCCCAGTGCAACAATCTCCGCCACAAGCCTCAGGTATTAATTTTTTTAAAATAATTTTTAAATTCAATTGTGAAAAAAACAATTAATTTAAAAAGCAATTTACATTGAAGTAAAATTAATTTTGAGATAATTTTAATTTTTTTAAATTTAAAAATCTAGGGTTTACGGGAATTTTCAGGTCTTCACGCTTCACTCGCAGATGAACAGCGCCGATCAGCAGAAGGTCTTCGATCCGATTGACCCGTCCTGTCGCAAAGTGGTGAGTTACGGGCGCACGTTCACACATACACATACAGTTATTCATCTTGAAAATTGGCAATTTTCGCTGTTTGCCGCACAGTTTTCGGTCTAATTTGCCGTTTGCAGCACTGTTTTTTTTGCCGAAATTACCATTTTTGGTCGAAACTGCCGTTTTCACGCGGATTTTTGGCAAAATTATGCAATTTTTGACAGAAATTGCCGTTTGCCGCACAGTTTTTTTTTATATAATTGGCGTTTTCTGCGCGCTTTTTTGAAAGAAATCGTCTAACCCCTCTCATTTTCAGATCCTGTCGACGAACATCGCGGAGGCTTCGCTGACCATCGACGACGTGGTGTTTGTGATCGACACGGGAAAGGTGAAGGAGAAGACCTACGACCACAACTCTAGGATCAGCCAGCTGAAAGTGACGCCCATCGCCAGGAGCAATGCCGAACAGCGCAGTGGTAAGGAGTTGGAAAATTAGTAAATTTTGCCGCACAGTTTTTCGTCGAAATAGCCGTTTGCCGCATGGTTTCAAATAGAAACCCAATTTTTAATATCAAATATCGAATAATTGGTCACTGTTTTTGTATAAAATGACCAATTTGGCGATCGATTTCCGTAGGAAATTATTGAGTTTTTTCAGAGAGAAAAAAGATGTAATGTGAGACTTTTTTTGTTGAAACTGCCGTTTGCCCCACGGTTTTTGGTTAAATTGCCGTTTGCCGCACGGTTTTTAACTTACCCGCCAATGATAGACCTGTAAACACAATGCAGTCCTCACGTAAAAACTGCGATTATTCATAAATCACTACCGTCCGGAAAGTCTAAAAATTAGCATTTTAGATGAAAATATGCCCACAACCTTTTTTAACAATTTTAAAAACCGTGCTTAATTTTTTTAAACACTTTTGTATAGAAAAAGGTCCCCTTAGAGAAAAATCATGCCTTTTCCGTCTAACAACTAACTTCAGTTTCCCATTTTCTTTGAATTTGGAAGAAATTGTAAAAGTTAGAATTGTGCCTTAAAACATCGAACATTTAAAAAACCGATGACACTCGGAAAACTTTGATTTTTTTTGAAACCTAAATTGAACTCATTTCTCCGTAATATAGTTTTCGGAATAGAATGCAAATGTTTGCTTCTGAAATTTAATATAAAATTTCTGAAATTTAATAATAAAATATTCTTTACAGGTCGTGCCGGTCGTTGTCGCGAGGGATTCTGCTTCCGTCTCTACAGTGCCCACGACTACGAACGGATGCTGCCAACCCAGATGGCCGAAATGCAGAGATCCGCCATCCACGTGAGTTTCTCTCTCTCTCTCTCTCTCTCTCTCTCTCTCTCTCTCTCTCTCTCTCTAACCCCCTCCCTCTTTCCAGGACGTCTGTCTCCACGCCAAAATGTTCGCCCCCGACAACATGTCGGTCCGTCAGTTCCTCCAGATGGCTCCCGAGCCTCCTCCGCCGATGGCCATCGACAACAGCATGATCTTCCTGGAGCAGCTGGGTGCCCTCTACTCAGAAGCCTCCACTTCCGACCTGGAGAGACCGGCCGTCCGCGGCTTCTCCCAGATGACGGTGGAGCAGAAGGAGCCGGAAATGACGCCGCTCGGAAGACTCATCGCCCAATTGCCGCTGGAACCTCAACTCGGTTCGAAATTTTTGGCTTTAAAACAGTAAAATAAGCAATTTTCAGCCCGTCTGCTGCTCTTCGGCCTCTCTCTGAAGTGTCTTTCCAGTGTCATCACTCTGGTCGCCGCCTTGTCTCATCGTGATCCTTGTAAGTTTTCAGAAATCGAATAAACAATAAAAAAATAGAAAAAAAAGGAAAAATAACAGAAAAATAAGGTTATGCGGCCTTTGGTTGCCAAAAGCGGCTTTTATTTGCCAAAAGCGGCTTTTAATTGAAAAAGCAAGTCAAGCGGCCTTTGGCTGCCAAAAAGCGGCTTATATTTTTTAAAGCAGGTCAAGCGGCCTTTGGTTGCCAAAAAGCAGATCAAGCGACCTTTGGCTGCCAAAAAGCAGGTCAAGCGACCTGTGGCTGCCAAAAAGCGGCTTTTATTTTTTTTAAAGCAGGTCAAGCGGCCTTTAATTGCTTAAAAAAGCAGATAATTGTTTAAATATCTCCATTTTCAGTCCTCCTTCCCCTGTCTGAGGAGCGAGATCGCGCGAATCTCTCCAGGGATCACTTCGGTCTTCAGGACTTCTCCGACCACCTCTCCCTCCTCCGGTTCGTGTTTTTATTAATTTTAGTCTTATTTTTTACCCCTGTAAAACAGTTCTTTTGCCAATGGTATTTTCCCCATTTTTCAAACGTTTTTAACCTGTTTTCCCATTTTAATCCCTCTTATTCAGTGCGATCAACGAGTTCGAGGCGAAGTCGATGCGGGAGAGTTTCGGTTTCTGCCGCACCAACTTCCTCTCGGTGCCCGGAATGAAGATGATTCTGGGGATTAGGAGACAGCTTCTGTGTGAATTGAGGCGCTGCCAGCTGATAGAATACGACGGAGATCCGAACAACGCCCTCGTCGATCCCACCTACAATAAGTTCGTTGTTTTCAAGCTAGTTTGTTTTAAAAAAAAAACCAAAAAATTCGAATTGGCGCCAATAATCGAATTTCTATTACAAAAGTGTTTATTGACAGCCGGCTGCGTAAAATAACATAATTTTGCTTTAATGACAACAAGCTGGAAATGTCAAAAAATGAATCTTTAAAAAAAACTTTGTTTTTATTTAGTTTTAATTTATTAATTTAATTTAGGGAAAAAGTAATTTCAGTTCTTGTTGGCAGCCGGCTGGCAGGATTTAAATGCCCACATTTTGGAGCTTATTGTCACCTGAATTTTGTCTTACTGACAGCTTTTTTTCTCGATTAAAAGCGGCCTTTGGCAACCAAAGGCCGCTTTACCTGCATTTTTTTCAATTAAAAGCCGCTTTTTAGCGACTTCATTTTTGTTCTTATTGTCAGCCGACTGCCAGGGTCAAAGTAGCGTTATTTTAGTTTTATTGACAGCTGGCTGGCTTGTCGGGTGTTGAAATGACATCAATTATTAAAAATTCTTTTTAAAAAAACTATAAATCCTTCAAAAATTTTATTTTTCACCTCAAAACGGCCTTTTCTTCAGGTACTCCGACTGCTGGCCCATGATCCAAGTGGCCATCGTCGCCGGCTGTTACCCTGGCATCGGATTCACCAAGTCCGGCTCCAAGATGAGGAAGATCCGCACCACGTAAGATTTCTCTCTTTCTCTCTCTCTCTCTGATTCTCTCTCTCTCTCTCTCTCTCTCTCTCTCTCTCTCCAATTTCTCCCTTCAGGAGTGAGAAAAACGCCACCCTCCACCCCTCCTCCATCATAAAACGCCAGCTGATGACGCTCACCAAGATGAGCAACGCCTCGAATCCCGGACCTCAGATAGAATACCTCGCCTTCCACGAATTCACCAAGTTGGACGAGGGTCTTACGGTAAGTATTTATTGGTGAAATTAAATTTAAAAATTCTTTTAAAAAAAACAAAATTTGTTTTGAAAAATGTTTATTATTTTAAATGTATTTTTGTGTAATTTCAGTTTTTTTTAAATAGTTATTGAAATTATTAATTTATTTTTAAATTAATTAATTTATTTTTAATTTTTTTATATAAATAAAGTATGTCTGCTATTTTTACTTTTAATACATTTTTTTAATTTAAAAAATATATTTTGTTAATTATTTTTAATTAATAAACAAAACATTACTTTAAATTGTTAAATTTTTATTTTTAAACTTTTTATTTATTTTAACATTTCTATTTTGTTAATTCTAAAATTACGGTACATAGTTATTGTTAAATTTTTAAATTTTTTTAAAAAATAGTTTTTAAAAGTATTTTTATTAATTAGGTTTTTTTTAAATTTTATATTTTCAGCTGAGGACGGTCACTGCTGTGCCTCCGTTGCCGTTGGTTCTGAGTGCTGGAGGACTCCATGTGAAGCAGTCCACCGTCAGCGACTTCCGAATTGGTTGGTTTTTTCTCTTTGTAGAAAGCGGCCTAAGGTCGCCAGCAAAAAGCTGAAAGCGGCCTGAGGTTGCCAGAAAAAAAAGCGGAAAGCGGCCTTAGGTCACCATAAAAAGCGAAAACAATTAAATTGCACCATTCTAATTCCTTCATTTCCAGTCACCGGTCCCGATTGCGAATCCGACGACGAGAATGAGCCCGAACCGGATTCCTTCACGATGCCGCAGCATCAGATACTCGAATTGGAGGAATGGATATGCGTCCGAGGCACCTCCGCCGTTAGTCTTTTCTCTTTTTTATAAATGATTTTTGGTCTTTTTCGTTTAAAAAATCTATTTTTAACGTAAAATTAATTTTTTTTAAATTTTATGTTTTTATTTTTAAAAAATATAACAATTTCAGAACATGAGGGATATCGTTCGTCTGCGCTTCAAGCTGATGTCCTACTTCCTCGAGGTCATCGCCGATCCCAGGATGTTGCGAAACCCGGAAGCCAGACATGTGGTTGGTTAGAGAGAGAGAGAGAGAGAGAGAAAGAGAGAGAGAAAAGCGGCCTAAGGTTGCCAAAAGCAGATGGAAAAAGCGGCCAAAGGCTGACAAAGGCAGATGTCCAAAGCGGCCTAACGCTGTCAGAAGCGGTTGTTAAAAGCGGCCTGATGTTGCCAAAAGCGGATTAGAAAGAGAAATGTCACTATTTTCAATAAATTTCTTTCAGGATCTGCTTGAAACGCTGAACGAAGTACTCTCCGAAGACCATCAGAGGCACAAATTCGACCTGGTGAAGAGCATAGCCCCCACTCCGAAAGTCTCGAATTACGGTAATTTTAATAGATTTTTTTAAATTTATAATTGTTTTTAGGCCACAACAACTCCAACTGGAACCGTCCGCCGCCTCAACAACAACAGCAGAATAACGACCAATACAACGATGTAAGCTTTAAAAAATTGAATTAAAAACAAGTAAAAATGAGATAAAGTTTAATTATTTTTTAAATTTAATTTTTGTTGTTGAAAAAAATGAGAAAAAAAGTCATTTGAACAAAATTTTATTTAATAAATTTGAAATAACTTTCAGATCCGCCCCAAGTAAATATAATATAATTAAAATTAACTAGACATAATTAAAAGTATAATAAAAATACATTAAGACATCAGTTTTTTTTTTACTTCAGAAGTGTAAATGCAACAAAAAAAAGTTTGCACATTAATAATTTCATTAATTAAACAAAAAGTTTTTTTGTTAAAAACTTTTAAAGGACTTCCAAGGTTGCTGGTTGCTCAATTCCACTATCGAGAACAACGAGAATTCTTAGTTCATTTCTTGTTCAATTCTAGGCTATAATTCTAGAAATTTGAATTTCAATATAAACTTTTTTTTGCTGAAATTCAACTTTCAACTTGAAAACTAGCCATTTTCCTGTCTTTTCAAGTATAAAAAATTTTGAAGCAAAAAAATCTAATTTTCATTTTTCAGATGAGGCGCAACGCGAGCGCTCCCCAATCCTTCTCCCAGTTCCAGCCCCAGGAGCAGTCTCGTGCCCCTCAACAACAGAGAGATGGAGGCCGTCAGGAGCAGCAGAAGGTCTTCAATGGACAGGACCGAGTGCCTAGGGAGGGAATGGGCCAGCAGAATGGCCAGTACAGACAGCCGGAGGAGGAGAATCGCCAACACCAGCAGAATCAGCAGTCCTACCAGCCGGCTCTCCATCAACAGCAGCCCCAGCAGCAGTACAGAAGGGTGGATCCCAGTGAGCTCTTCCAGCCTCAGCCGCAGGAAGGCCGCGAAGCGGCCCACCAGGACCAGAAGCCACAGAACAGCTACCAGGAGCGTAGACAGTTCAAGGTATTTTTTTTAAAAAATTTACTTGTTTTAATTCATTTTTATTTAAATTCTTTAAAAAAATGGAAAAGCTATAACTCGTCCGCCTGCTATTTACAACCAGTCGATTATTTTAAAATTTATTTGTAATTATTTTAAATCAATTGTTTTATTGGAAAAAATATTAAAAATGGAAAAGGTCCGCCTGACGTTTACAACGGACTAGTTGTCTCTCAAAATTGACCGGATGGTTAGCCTTATTAAAAAAAATATTTGAACCAATCAATATTTGAACCAAAATTGACCGGATGGTTAGAATTTTAATCGATGTATTTAAAATTGTTAGGTTCAACCAATTTTAAACTTAATTTGAAAACCGAAAACTAGATAATATCAATTTTCTTTAAAAAAAAAATAGATATAAAGATAATAGTAAAAATTGAATTTAAATTTTGAATTTAATTTCTTTTTAAAAAATCGAACTAATCTAATTTTCAAGACAACGGGTGTGTGATTAAAACATTATTTAATTTAATTTAATAAGAAAATAACCAACTCGAAATCATTTTATAAAATCAACTTTGGACAATTCATCCGAATTTAATTTTGTTTTTTTAATTGTTTCAAGCAAAATGAAATTTAAAACATCTTTAAGTGCAAATTTTATCACTTTTGTTTTAAATTTTGAATTTTTTTGTTTCAAATGTTTTTATGATAAAGTAATACAAAAATAACCGTCTTCTTTCTAAAAAAAAAATTTAGGAGCTTTTTTTTAACAAATTGAAACGGTAATCAACAAATTTCAGTTCAACCACGACCAACGAGATGACGGCAACCGTGGCTACCAGAATAGGGAGAACGGTGGCGGATGGAATAACGGCGGACGGAACAACGGACAGGATCGGAATAGGGAGAACAACACTTGGATACCACCGGCCGGATATCAGGACTGCCGCAAATCGCAGGGCAGAGACACTGGGGATGTGAGGAATGACCGCAGAGGTACGGATTTATCTTGGTTGACAAAAAGCGGTCTTTGGTTGCCAAAAAAAGCGGACTTAGGTTGTCAAAAAAGCAGAAAAAAACGGCCTCTGGTTGCCAAAAAAGCGGACTCGGGTTGCCAAAAAAAGCGGATTCAGGTTGCCAAAAGAGCGGCCTTAGCTTACCAAAAAAGCGGCCTTAGCTTACCAAAAAAGCGGCCTTGGGTTGCCAAAAAAAGCGGATTGAGGTTGCCAAAAAAGCGGCTTTGGGTTGCCAAAAAAAGCGGCCTCGTGAAAAAAGCGGCATCTGCGTGGCCAAATTGGGATTCTGCGCGCTTCTGCTTCTAAAATCCACTAAATTGGTCTGATTCTGCGTGGCCTGCACCCGTACCAGTTCGTTATAAAATGAGATTTTATATGAAGTGGAGAAGAGCAAAAAAAACACAAACAAAAAAAGCCTTCTGAGGCACTGTTTGACATGTACGGTTTGAAACCGCCGTGGGAGGTGCTATTTGGCTTAAAATGGCACTAAAAAGCACTATTTGGGGGTGCTATATGCAAATTTGAGGGGCTATTTTCAACTAAGACTGGATCGTGTCAAACAGTGTTCTGAGGTCGCCTAAAAAGCGGCCTCAATATTCAATTTGAACTTTTTTTTTCATATTCCGACTTTCCAAAATCGATTTGTAAATAAGCAGATGGAAAAAGCGGTCACGAATATGGTAAACTAACACATTTAAGTCATTTTAAGCCAAAAAATTAATGGATTTTTTTTTCCAAAATCTTTTTTTTGGAATTTGAGAAAAAGAGGT
This sequence comes from Oscheius sp. G VE-2021, assembly GCA_022343465.1. Lineage (NCBI taxonomy): Eukaryota > Metazoa > Nematoda > Chromadorea > Rhabditida > Rhabditidae > Oscheius > Oscheius sp. G VE-2021. Next base: position 260,736 of record JAJQXH010000044.1, on the reverse strand, counting down.
TGATTCGAAAAACGATTGGACTACTTAATTTATTAATAATTTAAGTTCTTATTAATTTAATTAATTAATTAACAATAATGTAATAACAATTTAGATTGTGGTACTTTCTTTCTAACTAATTTCTCTCTTTCCAGATAACAACAGATACAACTCGAACGGCGGTGACTGGCGAAACGGCGAATCTTCCTCCTACGACCGATCGAATGACCGCAGTGGCGGCAACTTCCACAGGTAATTTTTTAAATTATTTTTTTTAAATTTTTTATATTAAGGTAATTTTATTTTCCATTTCCAGAGATCAGAGGGATGATGGCAACAATGGAAAGTTCTCTCGCGGTGGAAACAATCGCTTCGGAGGAAAGGAGCCGTCTTCCAATGGCTACAATAGGGACTCGTACAGGGACAACGGCGGCATGAACGGAGGAGGCCGAGGCAATTTCTACAACAACGGAGGCCGTTTCAAGGCCGGACAGGTTGGTTCTCTCTCTCTCTCTCTCTCTCTCTCTCTCTCTCTCTCTCTCTAAACCCGCTTTTGGCAACCTCAGGCCGCTTTTTCCATCTGCTTTTGGCAACCTCAGGCCGCTTTTTACAACTGTTTTGGCAACCTCAGGCCGCTTTTTACATCTGTTTTGGCAACCTCAGGCCGCTTTTTACATCTGCTTATGGCAACCTCAGGCCGCTTTATACATCTGCTTTTGGCAACCTCAGGCCGCTTTTTACATCTGCTTTTGGCAACCTCAGGCCGCTTTTTACATCTGCTTTTGGCATCCTTAGGCCGCTTTTTACATCTGCTTATGGCAACCTCAGGCCGCTTTTTACATCTGTTTTGGCAACCTCAGGCCGCTTTTCACTTCTGCTTTTGGCAACATAAGGCCGCTTTTTACATCTGCTTATGGCAACCTCAGGCCGCTTTTTACATCTGCTATTGGCAACCTCAGGCCGCTTTTCACTTCTGCTTTTGGCAACCTCAGGCCGCTCTTTCTCTAAAATCTCCCTATTTCAGGACAAGGCCTTCGAAAGCCACGACCAGCCACGGCAGGGAAATCGCCCCTACAACAATCGGCGGTAGGTTTTCTCGCCCTAATATTCAAATTTTATATTTTTTTAAAAATTATTTTTAGTAATATGCTATTTAAAATATCAAATTTTCAGTCCGTATGACAACCGCCAGCAGCAAAATGAGGACATTCCGGAGGACCCGAAGATCAGGGATGAGATGAGGGATGAGGCCTTCTCTCGTCAGGGAAGCCAGGGAGGCCCCAGGAAGTACTTCAATCGAGGCTACGGCGGTGGAGCGAAGAAGAACGAGGATTACGGTAGGTTTTGGAATATTTTTTGTGAAAACAAAAAAAAGCAAATTTCGTCTAAAATTTTGAAACTTTTTTTGGGTTGGTGTAACAACTAGTTTGACCGCTGTTTACGTGACACAATTCCTCTTTTGAACCGCCGATGTTCCGCATTGGCGCGCTTTTTTCAATTATTTTTGATCGATTTTCAAAACAAAAATGCATTTGTGAATATTTTTATTTAAAATTCTCTTGTTTTACAAACCTATGTCAACAATTCCTCTTTTTTAATAATTTTTTTTAATGGTTTTCCGCTTTTTTCGAGTTTCACGCGCTTTTTTCAACTGCTTTTCATAATTTCCGCTTTATAAAAATTATTTGACACACTTCTCCTCGAATTGACATTGTCGTATCTTAAACCGGAAGATTTCTGATAGTGAGTAAAATTCCACTTTTTTACTTTTTCAAGTGAAAGAAGCTAATATTTTCAAATCTTTCTTTTTTTAAACTTTCCATTTTAAAAAAGAACACTATTTTCCTCAATATTCTAATTAACTAAATCATTTCCAGGCCCCAAGACAGACATGGTCTTTACCAACTCGGCTAGGAAGTCCAACTCCAAGGGATCCGTGGCCGGCCGCTTCTGATTCCCCCCTTATATTCCAATTTCCCTCCCCCTATAATTATTTAATTATCTCGTGTTCTTTCACGGTTTCTTTCCGTTTTCGCTTTCCGTCTGTATGAATTTCCCCTGTTTCCGTGTGTGCGTGTGTGCAAATGTCTTTTGCCTCCTTCCCGAATACCAAATGCGTAATGCCTCCTGTAATTAGTTTTCCCTTCTTTTGTCGTTAAAATGGGCTTGTTCGTCTTTTAAAACGACTATTTTTCGTTTTTTAAAAACGAAAAAAATCGTCAAAAAAGGCGGAAAAGGCCCTACTCGTTGTCCTTTAGCCCTGTTCTCCTCTGTCTCTTTCAATATCATAATCTCTCCTTGTTTCCAGTCGCTTTGCCTCCAGATTCCCCATTATATAGTTCTATTTTTAAGCGCTGCATTCATGCTGTGTTCACTTGCTGTTTCAGCAGTTGCAAATAGAGATATCTCACTAGTTTTACTTATTTTCTTTCTTTGGGTGGGGTACTGTACTCGGTCTTTTAATACCTGAATTGGAATACTGTAGTCATAATATGGCTAGGGAATACTTGAGGTTACTGTATTCTAATCTGTAGATGAGCTCGATGAGCAGTCCAGCGGCGGCTGGACTCGCCTGCGAATACACCTCCATCATGGATCTGAAGAAGAAGGTCGTCGACAGTGTGAGTTTCTGAATTTGTAGTTTTTTTTCTATTTTTTCAGCAAGATATTTTTTTCCTAATTACGTTTTGAACGTATATTTCTGTATAAGTGTCGGTCATGTATTTCGGAAGTATAAAAAAGCAAAGACCATGTATTCGAAAACTAGAAGTAATTCTGCTTAGAACCCGCATTGTCCGATCAAGTTTAAAATCTAAGGTAGAAAGGTCGGCAGAAAAAGCAGAAACATGTGCCCTGAAAAGCGGCCTTAGGTTGCCCAAAAAGCAGAAAGAGACGCAGAAGCGACCTGAGGTCAGAATTTAAGGCCGCTTTCTGCTTTTTCTGCTGCCCTCAGCATACACTAAATTGGGGGGTCCGGGTGGGGTCTGCGGACCCCCCACAACCCCGAAAATTTTCCGCGGACCCACCCCAAAATGGAAGTTTTTGTCCAAAACCTTTGCGGACCCTCCCAAAATCCATAGGTACCTACCTTACCCCCAAAAATTTCGGCCCAGCGGGGCCCCCCGCCAGGTGGAGGCCAATTTATTGTATGGCCCTCAGGCTGCCAAAAAAAAAGAAGCAAAAAACGGCCTGCGGGAACCAGTCGGTTGTTACTCCGTTTTTTCCGGTTTCTTCTAGGCAGTAGGTCTGTCCGATCCTTAGATTTTGTGTTAGACTATAGGGTGATAAAGAGAAATGTTTTGATTTAATTTTCCTAGCTACCAATATGGTACATGAGGACATCTACCACCGATGTTGCAGTTGAAAAATTGAAATTTTAAATTTATTTACGCACTTTTCAGAGCACGTACGGTTACGGCGCCTGTCGAAATGTGAACGAATTCGAGAAGCTGAACAAAGTGGGCGAAGGCACGTACGGAGTGGTCTACCGGGCGAGGGACACGAAGAACGGACAGATCGTGGCCCTGAAGAAAGTGCGCATCAACGAGAAGTCGGCGAATACGGGCGGCATTTCCGAGTCGGCCATTCGAGAGATGAGCCTGCTCAGGGCCATGAAACACGACAACATTGTGGAACTATATGATGTGAGTTGGAACCTCATTTTTCAAAAAAAAAAAAACAACAACAACAACAAAAGAAAGAAATTGGATTTTAGGTGGCGGTGCCGAGGTCGTACATGGGAGTTTTCATGGTGATGGAGTACTGCGAACAGGTAGAGAGGGAGAGAGAGATAGATCAAAGGACAAGAAAGAGATAAAATCTACTGAAAGTGTCAAAATATAAAGGAAAACGAATGAAAACACAAAATATAATTTAAAATAATTTAAAAAATTTTTAAAGTTTTTTTTTAAATTTTAAATTTTTTTAAAGGACCGCTATGATCAAATTTTAAGGACCGCTAATCCAGGATAGAGCCCTTTTTGCATTAAAATCTTTTATAGTCTTTTAGTTCTTACCAGCTGGTTCTAAGCCGGCTACTTTTTTCCCCAAAGCATGAGGTTTCCGGTCGCTTTTTGCTTTTTCTTGCAGGCTCAGGCCGCTTTCTGCTTTCTGGCAGCCTCAGGCCGCTGTCTGGTCATTTTGGCAATCTCAGACCGCTCTTGATGACTTCCACAGGTTTAGGGCGCAGTGTATCATTTGTGTCCTTTTTGAAGAACAAAACCAAACATCTTTTTTAAAGCACAAAGATTCTAGTCACAGCTGGTTCTTACCGGCTGGTTCTAAGATTCCTGACAACCTGGCTGAACCAACCAGCTGCCATCAAGGCACTTGGTTGTCAGCCGGGTGGCACTAATTGGCTATTTTTTTTAGAACCATGAGCCACATCTCCAAGTTTCCTGACAGCCGGAATGAGCCAACCGGCTGACAACAAAGTACTTATTCTTTTAAATCTTTTTCCAACCATTATGTTTCTTTCCTTGCAGGCTGAGGACGCTGTCTGCCTTTTATGGTGACCGCAGGCCGCTCTTGATGGCTCCTACAGGTTTAGGGCGTATTGCTTTCGGCAGACTCAGGTCGCTGTAGTCACGATTAGAGGATCTATAGGCCGCTTTGAGCACTTCCGGATAACGTCAGGCCGCTTTTTTCCTTATCTCTGCTCGATTTCGCCTCCTTCCTAATATGTTAGGCTCCCCACATCATCGCCAACCAGCTCAAATGTAGTCCTGACTAACCAAGTAGGACGATACTACTTTCTTTGATCAACTTGAGAAAATCTCATCTGGACTGAAGTCTTCCTGGGAAAGAACAAAGTAAGCCAAACAACATAGACACCACACACATAATAGAACGGTAAAGAAAAAAAGAAGGAGAGAGTAACAGAGACAGACTGGAATAGACTAAGAACAAAAGCATAACGCAAACCCTCACACAAGCCCTTGCCCACAACTCCCTCCCCATTAACACTCTCAACACACTGTTAGCCCATAAGTTCATTATGATTTCTTTATTCGGGATCCACTCTCTCGCCTATCCACGGTTCACTGCAGCCGCAATCCTGGCCGCCCTCCCGCTCGGCTTGTACATGTTGAAGTTGCAGAGGAGCTCATCGTTGACGGTCATCGTGGCGGCCGAGTTGTCGAACTGGCCACAGTAGTGGGGGGCAGAGAAGAGGGTCACCATCCTCTTTGCGGCGAAGAACTCGTAGCCGTCCTGGACCACTTGATGGGCCCGGGCGACCAGGTCCAGCTCCAGCTTCTCGCACATCTCCAGGACCACGTCCTGCCCGAAGACGTAGGAGACTCCGCGGGTGTTCTGCTGCCAGCCCTGGAATTGAATTTTTATTGGGTTTTGACCTTTCTCTTTATCTCTTAGACAGAGAAAGAGAACGAGAGACACACACAGAGAGAGAGAGAGAGAGAGAGAGTCGACCCGTACCTTGACCCACTGGTCGGGGTCCGCCCAGAGCAGGTCGATGCCCATCGAGGGATTGGGAGGGTCCTGGGGCCGAGGAAGGGCCCTCAACTGGTCCAGATTCTTCAGCTGGGGAGAGAGGCCACCGTGCATGCAGAGGATGCGACCGCCGATGAGACCGACAAGTGGCATCCAGCTGAAGGCGTCCTGAAAAGAGGAGATTACGATGTCGTACGGGTGCCAGTTCAGGCCGCCTTTTCGGATTATTATGACCTCAGGCCGCTTTCTGCTTGTTTTGGCAGCCTTAGGCCGCTTTTGTGATTTTTTGCAGAAAGAAAGAGAAGCCGTTTTTTATCTGCATCAAAAGGCAGCTTTCTGCGGCTTCTAACCCTGGCCGCTTCAGACCGCTTTATTTGAAATAAGGCAACCAAGGGCCGCTTTCTCTGGTAGGCACAGGCCGCTTTTGCTTTCTGCTTTTTATGGTAACCTCAGGCCGCCTATAAATTCTAGCAAAACCTACGCATTCTCCAGATTTTTGAATTTATATGTCACTTTCTATGAATTCTGGCAACCTCAGGCCGCTCCTGATGGCTCTTTACTTTGTTTTAATTATGGCAACCTCAGGCCGTTCTTGATGGCTCCTATAGGTTAAGAGTGCATTGAACGGTTTTAGGCAGGCTCAGGCCGCCTTGACGCTCTTCCAGATTTCTAGGATCCGCTGGCCGCTTTGAAATGGTCTCGGCAGCTTTGAACGTAGTTTGGCATCCTCAGGCCTCTTTGTGCCGCTTTCCCTAGACTGAGGCGCTTTGACGGCTTCCAGGTAACCTCAGGCCACTTCGTCCACATCTCGGCTCAACTTCGATGCCTCCTCCTCACCTGATAGGCTCCCCACAACCGGGGGCTCTTGTACCGCCGGACGACCTCCTCATAGAAACCGTAGACGCGGTTGATGGCGGGGCACTCGTGGTTCCCTCTGAGAAGGAAGAAGTTCTCCGGGTACTTGATCTTGATGCAGAAGAGGAGCGCAATCGTCTCGATGTTCTGCCTCCCGCGGTCCACGTAGTCCCCCAGGAAGAGGTAGTTGACGTCCGGAGGGAAGCCGTTCTTGTCGAAGATGCGCATCAGGTCGCTGTACTGGCCGTGGATGTCACCGCAGACTACGATCGGAGGGGTGACTTCGATCAGGGAGCTCTGGCTCATGAAGACCTGCTTGGCGCGGTTCGCCAGAAGACCCAGCTCCAGCTCCACCACCTGAAATTGGGGGTTTAGTTGGCTTTGAAAGCTTCAGAAGATGAAGCAGAAGGCTTCAGAAGAAGCAGAAGAGGCTTCAGAAGAAGCAGAAAAAGGCAGTTGAGCCTTCAGAAGAAGAAGAAGAGCCTTCAGAAGAAGGCAATAGGCTTCAGAAGGCAGAGGAGGCTTCAGAAGAAGGCTTCAGTGGAAGAAGGAGCCTTCAGAAGGAAGAGAAGGCTTCAGAAGAAGCCTCAGATGGCTTCAGAAGAAGCAGAAGAAGGCAGTTGAGCCTTCAGAAGAGGAAGAAGCATCAGAAGGATTCAGAAGAGCCTTCAGAAGACCCAGAAGAGCCTTCAGAAGAAGCCTCAGATGGATTCAGAAGGCTTCAGAAGAAGGCAGTTGATCCTTCAGAAGAAGAAGAAGAGCCTTCAGAAGACCCAGAAGAGGCTTCAAAAGAAGCAGAAGATGCTTCAGAAGAAGGCAAGAAGCTTCAGAAGGCTTCAGAATAAGGCAGTCGTGCCTTCAGAAGACCCACATTGGTGGTGAGACGACCGCCGACCGCTCCGACGTTCAGCAGTTTGTAGATGAGGGCGTCCAAATCGAGCTCGGCCATGGTGCAACCGCCCGGTCGGGGAGAGCAGCGAAGAATGAGGTCTCTAAGGGCATTAGCATCACGGAATACTTCAAACGTCACGGAATATCACGTACGAAACGGAGATTTTCGTAGGGAAAGCAGAAATGGAACGTTCTGGAATGGAGGCAGACCGATGCAAATGGACGTGGGCGTGGAAATGAAGAAATTCGAAAGTGTCGTGTGGCCTGCAGACTGGTCTGATAGGGCTGGGGAGAGGAAATGAGGGCCTAGACGACCGGTTGGAAAGGAAATGACAGTGAAAATGATGATTAGAATACAGGGAAATGGGCAATCTGCCAATTTACCAAGTTCAGGTGACCCTTTCCAGCCCGAGCAATAGACAGCCTTAAAGGAGCCATCAGGGACGGAAAGGAGGCGGAAAGCGGCCTCGGCTTGCCAGAAAAAAGCGGAAAGCGGCCTGAGGTCGCCAGAAAAAGCAGAAAGCGGCCTAAGGTCGCCGGAAAAAAGCGGCCTGAGGTCGTCATAAAAAGCAGAAAGCGGCCTGAGGTGGCCAGAAAAAGCGGAAAGCGGCCTGAGGTCGCCAGAAAAAGCGGAAAGCGGCCTGAGGTCGCCAGAAAAAGCGGAAAGCGGCCTGAGGTCGCCAGAAAAAGCGGAAAGCTGCCTGAGGTCGCCAGAAAAAGCTGGAAGCGGCCCAAGGTCGCCAGAAAAAGCTGGAAGCAGCCTAAGGTCGCCAGAAAAGCGGAAAGCGGCTTGAGGTCACCAGAAAAAAAGCAGAAAGCGACCTGAGGTCGCCAGAACACGCAGTATGCGGTGGGACTACTCTTGGCAGCCGATCCCGTACGGGTGTGAAACTCGCTGCGCTACCATGTCAGACAACCAGAGTTTTCTGCGTCTTTTCAGGCGGGAACATTGACAATTCGAAAGTGACGACCAAAAATTGATAAACTGATTGATTAGACGAACGCGTAAACACAGTGCACGTAGTTCGTTAAAATGCCGGTTGTCCACAGGTGCCTAACGAATGAAATTGCCATAAAATGGCTAAAATAGGCTTTGTGCTGCTGCCTTTAGGTTGCCAAACGTAGATGTAAAAAGCGGCCTTATGTTGCCAAAGCAGATGTAAAAAGCGGACTGAGGTTGCCAAAAGCAGATGGTTTCCAAAAACGACATGTGTGTGTTTGTGTGTAAGAGAGAAACTAACTTATCAAAAAAATCAATAAAAACCATTTCCAGGACCTGGCCTCCCTGCTGGACAACCTCCAACTCCCATTCACCGATGCCCAGGTCAAATGCCTGATGATTCAACTCCTCCGCGCCATGGCCTACCTCCACTCGAACCACGTCCTCCACCGAGATCTAAAAGTAGTTTTTTTTCTTGCCTTTCTTCTTTAAATTTTTCTATTTTTCCAATTTCCTCCTCTTTTTAGGTCTCCAACCTCCTTCTGACAGACGCCGGTATCCTAAAAGTGGCGGATTTCGGGCTGGCGCGAGTCTTCAGCGACGACGAGCAGCTGATGACTCCTAGGGTCGTCACACTATGGTACGGTTTCTGAAGATTTTGAGGCTTCAGATGGCACTTCAGAAGGTTCAAAAGGGACTTCAGAAGGCAATTCAGCACCTTCTGAAGTGCCTTCTGAAGCTTATGAAGTGTCTTCTAAGCTTCTCCAGGGTATTCTGAAGCTTCTGAAGTGCCTTCTGAATCTTCTGAACTCCTGGAAGTGCCTTCTGAAGCATATGAGTGTCTTCTGAACCGTGTGAACTGTTTTTGAAGCTTCTTAAGTGTCTTCTGAAGCTTCTGAATTACCTTCTGAATTGCTTTCTGGAGCTTCTGAACCTTCTGAAGCTTATGAAGTATCTAAAGCTTCTGAAGTGCCTTCTTAAGTGCCTTCTGAAGCCTCTGAAATATATGCAGCTTCTGAAAATGCCTTCTGAAGCTTCTGAATTGCCTTCTGAAGCTTCTGAAGTGACTTCTGAAGCTTTTGAAATCTCTTCTGAAGCTTCTGTAGTGTTTTCTGAAGTTTCAAAAGTGCCTTCTGAAGCATCTAAAGTGTCTTCTAAGCTTTTGAAGTATCTGAAGCTTCTGAACGGTCTTCTGAAGCTTCTAAATTGCATTCTGAAGCTTCTGAAGTCCTCGTTTTAGCTTCTGAAACCCTAAAAACTACCTATTTCAGGTACCGTTGCCCTGAGCTTCTGCTGGGAGGTCGGACCCAGACGCCAGGAGTGGATATGTGGGCGGTTGGCTGCATTCTAGGGGAGTTGTTGCTCCACAGACCTCTTCTGCCAGGGAAGACGGAGATTGACCAGGTAGGTCACGATCACACGTACACACAGTCACACACACGTGCTCGCTCTCACTTATTCACATTCAGATCGACAAGATCATCAGTCTCTTCGGCACGCCCACAGCCGCCATCTGGCCGGAAGTGAACGATCTGCCGGATCTTCAGAAATTCAGCCTCCGACCGCAGCCCTTCTCTAACCTTAAGGTCGATATTTAATCCTTAACTTTAAGGTTAACCCCTTAAATTAAGGTTAAACCCCCAAATTTTAACCTTAATGTAAAAGTGGTTTTAAAGAAAGCACTGACGGTTATACGTAGGCCTTTTCTTGAGCCTTAATGGTAAAAGTTGAATCTTAAGCTTCACTTTAAAGGGGAAGGACCGCGTAAAAATCGTTCTAATTTTGTGATAAAAGCCTAGAAAATACCACTTTTGCCCATTTTGGATAAAAATGAACCGATTTATGAGCGGTTGACATTTGGGGAAATTACCATTTGAATTGCCGCCAACTCTGCGTCTCCCCATTTCCCACACTCTCTCGCCCACTCTAGCCGTGTTTCCGTGCGGCAAACGCGTAAAACGGCCGTGTAAACGCGCCCCTTTTGCAATCCAAATCATATAAAAGGGGTATGTTTCGGAATCGTGCGATCTATTCCATGAAATAATTGTTAAGAGACTTTGAAAAATCGATTTTACGAGGTCCTTCCTCTTTAAGGTTAAGGCCTTAAAATCTAGGCTAAAGATAACGTCAAATTTCAGAAGACATTCGAGTCCCGCTCCTCGTCGGCCGTCTCCTTGCTGGCTTCGCTCTTCGTTTACGACCCGAAGCGGCGGATTTCGGCGAAGGATGCGTTGGAACATCCGTACTTTCAGGTAAAACTAAACTTTTCAGAATTGCAGATTTCTCACGGGCCAACAATCTTATTTAGACTCTTAAAAAACATATCTAAATGAGAAAACGTAGGCTTACTGACTAGGAATATCACATGAGAAGGATAGATTACCTAATTTTGACCTGGTAGAATTCGGGCTGCCCCGATTGCCTTGACTTTTGGGCCTAAACGTACGTATTCCTTGTTAAATGTGATGTTATCAATGGATTTTCCAGTAAAAATGAGTTTTCTGCGGATTCCGGCAGGCAGAGGTGGCTTTTTTCTGGATTCTGTATTTCTGTGAAAGCCGCTTTTTATGGAATCTGGCAGCCTCAGGCCGCTTTTTTTTTGCTAAATCTGTGAGACTCAGGCTATTTTCTGCTGGTTCTGCTTTTTCTGCGCATTCTGGCAGGATTAAGCCGCTTTCGCGCATTCTGGAAGCCAGAAGCCGCTTTCGCGCATTCTTCGCTTTTTTTCTCGAAAGCCGCTTTTTAATTTATTCAGCTGTCCTTATGTCTGTTTCTATGGATGTCAACCTCATTATCGCTTTTTAGAGACTCTGGGCAGGCTCAGGCCTCTTTTTACGATTACCACTTTCCATGAAACATCGGAAACATAGAATCGATTTCTGGAAAGCCTTGCAGCCTTAAGCCGCTTTTTTTGGATTTCTTAGAATGCTTTCTGGGCCTAAGGCACAATCTAAGGCCGCTTTCTATGATCCCTGGGTTACGTCAGGCCGCTTTTTGTGAATTTCGACATTATTCGGCTCTTTCTGTGTTACCAAACCGCTTTCTATGAATGTTAACCTAAGGCCGCTTTCACCGAATCTGGGCAGGCTCAGACCTCTTTCCGCTGGTTCTGCTTTTTCTGCGCATTCTGGAAGCCAGAAGCCGCTTTTGCGCATTCTGCGCTTTTTTTTTCGGAAGCCGCTTTTTAATCATTCTGCTGTCCTTATATCTGTTTCTGTGAATTTCAACCTCGTTGTCCCTTTTTATAGAATCTGGGTAGGCTCAGGCCGCCTTTTACGAATACCACTTTCCATGAAACATCGGAAACATAGAATCGATTTCTGGGAAATGTGGCAGCCTTAAGCCGCTTTTTTGGATCATTGATAGCCTCAGATCCTGGCAATCTAAGGCCGCTTTGTATGAACCCTGGGTAACGTCAGGCCGGTTTTTGTGAGTTTTGACATTCTCCGGCTCTTTCTGTGTAACCAATCCGCTTTCTATAAATGTTAACCTAAGGCCGCTTTCACCTAATCTAGGCAGGCTCAGACCGCTTTCAGTGGTGAAAAGAAAGAAGACCAAGTTACAGAAGGAAAAAACTAAGTGAAACAAAAAATCCAATGAGCAAAGCTTTACTAACAAAGACATTGGTCATAATTCCACAGTATTTCACAAGAAGCCTCAGTCTTCCAAATCCTCCCAGCTGCCTTCGACCGCCTCCTCCTCGTCTTCGAACATCTTCCTCAGCCACCAGGGCATCATGTCTTCGAAGGCCAGATACAAATTGTAGAGGATCCCAATTGACATGACAATCCAGCTCCAGGAGAAAACGATTCTCAACACCACCACCGTCGAAATTTCTGAATTGGATGGATTCCAACCGAGAAGGCAGAGGATTCTTACGAAGAGTTTTTTGGACATTTCCATCTCCGTAGAGCTGTCTGAGTTGGACCAATCCGGATAGTTCCATGGACTTGGCAATTTCGATATCTACCTTTTCCCAGTTGGATTGTTCTTCTTCGATATCTGAAATGGAATTAAGTCGGCGAAAATTGGAAATTTTGAAAAAGCGGCCTTTTCATTACAAAAAACGGTTCAAGCGGCCTTTGGTTAGAAAAAAGCGGCGTGTGGTTTGAAAAAGGGGCCTTTGTTTGCCGAAAGCGGGTCAAGCGGCCAAAACAAAGTGGTAAAGTAAAGTAGTATTAGCGGTCCTAGGTTGGCAAAAAGCGACCCTTCGTTGGAAAAAAAGGTTTTCACTTTTTACCTTTGATGGTAAAAAGTGGCCTTTGTTTCGAAAAAGCGGCCTTTTGTTTGAAAAAGCGGCTTTTGGTTGTAAAAAGCGGCTTTTGGATGGAAAAAGCGGCCTATGGTTGAGAAAAGCGCGTCTTTTTTTAAAATCGGTTTTAAAAGGCGGTCTTAGCGGCCTTTCCTTGGAAAAAAGCGGCTTTTGATTAGAAAAATCGGCGTTTTGTTGGATAAAAGCAGCCTTTGATTGGCGAAAAGCGGCCTTTGGTTGAAAAGCGGCCCCAGCGGCCTTTTACTGCCAGAAAACGGCCCAAGCGGCCTTTGGTTGCCAAAAGTGGTTCAAGTTGCTCCGTCGGTCCTACGGTTGCTGGAAAGCGGTCCAACCGGCTATTGTGGAAGAAATATATAAGCGGCCCCCAGCGGCCGCTTATACATTATTTATTTTTATTTTGTATATTTATTTTCTTGGAAAAAGCGGTACTATCAACCATTGGTTTTATAAAAGCGGCCTAAGGTTGCCAAAAAACGGTTCAAGCGGCCTTTGGTTGCCAAATCTGGATGGCAAAATTCTGAAATCACCCACTTTCCGAATCCGTAAAATTGTAAAATTCCCCCATTTCGTCCGGCTCCGTATGGTCAAGATAGGCCCTAATCATCTTTCGCATACAGGGAACTGCTTCTTGCACCGACTTCTCTTGAGTCATGTATCCATTGAGATGGGCCTAAAATTAGGATTTTAGGCTTCTTACTGTAGTTTGAAGTCTTATTGTAGTCTGAACTATAATGGCAGTTTGAACTCACCAGGACCATGTTCACTGTATTACATTGTGTGAATTCATTGGCACAGATACAATACATTTTGTCAATTCCATTTTCATGCTCCAATTTGCAGGGTACTCCGGCCTGAGGTATTGTTAGACAGAAATGTGAATATGGATTACGGTAGCTAGATTGAGATCCATTTTCACATCGAATGAGGTGCATTCTTTGATATTTGTGGAAATTGAGATTGAGCAACTGTTTTCCTCGCCCATGAGAATTATCTGAAAGAGAGAGCGGTTAGAGAGAGAGAGAAAGCTCCATAAAGAGAGAGGGGTTAGGGAGAGAAAATCGACCTAAGGTTACCTAAGCAGATGTAAAAGCTGCCTAAGGTTTACAAGCGCGGCCTAAGATTGCCAAATTGTCAAAATCCGCTTTTTAAAGCGGCCTAAGGTTGCCAAAAGTGGTCAATTCAGACGGCCTAAGAATGCCAAAAGATTTTGAAAGTGGCCTTAGGTGCCAAACGCAGATTAAAAGCGGCCTAAGGTTGTCAAAAGCGGCTGTTTTAAGCGGCCTACGGTTGCCAAAATCAGATGATAAAAGCGGCCCAAGGATATCAAAGGCAGAAGAAAAGCGGCCTAATGTTGCCAAACGTAGAATAATAGCGGCCTAATGTTACCAAAATCGGCTTTTAAGGCGACCTAAGGTTGCCAAAATCATGTCAAAAGCGGCCTAAGGTTGCCTAAGGCAGAATAAAAGCGGCCTAAGGTTGCTCAAAGCAGTTTTTAAAAGCGGCCCGATGTTGCCAATGTTTTAGGCGGCTGGTTGTCATAACCGGGGTTAGAGAGAGAGAGAGAGAGAGAGATATCTAAGACCCACCGTGCTACTGTAGTTTCCTGCTCTCTTCTTCAGACTTCCATCGCTTTGCTTGTCAAATTTCACTGTGAATTCTCCTACGAGGCAGCTGTCATCATAGGCTCCTACAGAAGCCAGAATAAGAAGGAGAAGCCAGGCGATGCCGACCGCCATAGGAGAGGGAGGGAGAGGATATGGCAGCCCAGGTGGCGGATGGAGCTATGTTAATTGGGATAATTTTATGCTAAGAGAGTTTATGCTTTAATTGAATTCAAATTTCTGAAATTCTGATATTCGGAAAAATAATTAGGAAGTCAGATATTCTTAATCAGGTCATTCTGATAGGCTAATGGCTCAATTTTCCGTTAATTGACCGCTTTTGTCAACCTCAGGCCGCTTTAAACAGTCGCTTTTGGTAACCTTAGGCCACTTTCTGCTTTTTCTGGCAACCTTAACGCTTTTGCATCTGCTTTTGGCAACCTCAGGCCGGTTTTTGTATCTGCTTTTGGCAACCTTATGCCGCTTTTTCCATCCGCTTTTGGCAACCTCAGGCCGCTTTTGGTAACAAAAAAAAGCCGCTTTTTACATCTGCTTTTGGCAACCTCAAGTCGCTTTTTACATCTGCTTTTGGCAACCTCAGGCCGTACTTTGTATCTGCTTTTGGCAACCTCAGGCCGCTTTTTACTTCTGCTTTTGGCAACCTTATGCCGCTTTTCCCATCCGCTTTTGGCAACCTCAGGCCGCTTTTGGTAACAAAAAAAGCCGCTTTTTACATCTGCTTTTGGCAACCTCAGGCCGCTTTTTTATCTTCTTTTAACAACCTTTGGCCGCTTTTTGCTTCTGCTTTTAGCAACCTCAGGCCGCCTTTTACATCTGCTTTTTGCAACCTCAGGCCGCTTTTTACATCTGCTTTTGGCAACCTCAGGCCGCTTTTTATAACTGCTTTTGACGATCTTAGGCCGCTTTTAAATCTGTTTTTGACAACCTCAGGCCGCTTTTTACATCCGTTTTTGGCAACCTCATGCCGCTTTTTACATCCGCTTTTGGCAACATAAGGCCACTTTTAAGATCTGCTTTTGGCAACCTTAGGCCGCTTTTTCCATATGCTTTTGGCAACCATAAACCGCTTTAAAAAACCGCTTTTAGCAACCTCAGGCCGCTTTTTACATCTGTTTTCGGGAACCTCAGGCCGCCTTTTATATCTGCTTTTGGCAACCTCAGGACGCTTCAAACTGCCCATGAGGTCGTCTGAATTGGCCACTTTTGTCAATCTAAGGCCGCCTTAATTAACCAACTTATTCCGATTTTATCCTACCTTCATTTCCCCTTTCCCAATTGAAAATGAAGGTCTACCTTAGGCCCCTTTTTAATCCGTTTTGGCCAACCTTAGGCCGCTTCAGAAAGCCGCTTTTCACAACCATAGGCTCCTTCAACCAACCATTGTTGCTTTTCTTCTCTCTTCATTTGCCCCTTTCCAACTGAAAATGAAGGTCTACCTAGAATTAGCCTAGGGGCAATTCGAGAACCTTCCATTTCCCTACGTGATTCCTTAGATTTCCCTACGTGGCTCCGTTGCGTTGCGTCTCCTGGCCTATAAAACCCTCCCTCCCGCCGGTCCCTCCCTATTCTCCCTCTCTCCTCCGCCATGGCCGCCCTCTCCATCGCCCCCGATGCCGCCTCCCTCGCCGCCGCCGGTGGCAACTCCACCCACACGCTGACCAACGCCGGAGCCGAACGCCTGGCCTTCAAGGTCAAATCCTCCAACAACAACGAGTACCGCGTGAAGCCGGTCTTCGGCTTCGTCGAGCCAGGAGCCACCGCCAACCTCGAGATCACCCGGCTGTCGGGAGCGGCGAAGAACGACAAGATGGTCGTCCACTTTGCCTCCGCTGCCCCGGATGCCGCCGATGCGCAGGCCGCCTTCGCCGCCGCCCCCGCTCCGGCAGGGAATGTCACCCTCAACATCACGGCGGCCTGAGAGACAAAAGACGATAGACGATAAACCTTTATGTGTGTAATTGTGTTGTTTTTGTTTTCTTTGTGTTGTTCTCTCTCTCTCTTTCTCTCTCTCTCTCTCTCCTTATTCCTTTTTTCCTTTGGTTGATCAATTGAGCAATAAGCAATAAGGCAATAAGATTCCTGGTATTTAGGTGTTCTTTAGTCTTCCTAAGTCTGTCATCCGTAGATAGTACATTTATCAAAAGAAGAAGCTGAACGCTGAATTGTTTTTTTAAGATTCTACAGAAGTGTTTATGGTCTTAACCTTAACTTTAACCTTACCCTGAAGGTAATTGTGGTTAAGAGAAATTGACGATTAGAACTTAGTTGTTTTTGTTTATTCTTTTTGTGAAGGCAAGGTCTCAGGAAACGGAAAAGTAGGCTAGATTTTGGTTGATGTGCCTCAATGTTGTTAAGATTTTTATCCTTGTTTTTGCTTTAAATGCTTTTTAACCACATATTTCAAAACATCATTGTGAAAATGGAGAAGCAAAATGTTCCTTTGCAAAAGTAGACCAGTCTACATATCCTAAATCCTAAAAGTGCACTTGTTGGGATCGAATCCTTTCTCAAAATGAAGACGCAAAACCGCGTGTGATAGAAAATATCAGTTGTTAAAAAAGTTGAAAAAATAGTTTTATAAATAAAAAAAATGCATTTATGTCTCCTGTTTTCAAATCAATCCATATTGGTGCCTCAATGACGGCCTGTCCGTCCCGCAGTCCGAGAAAAAATATTTAAAAAAGGATTTTTTTTAAAAATGAATATTGGCAAAAAGTATCTCTGGTATAACTATTAAATTAACGATGAAAATAAAAAAGTTGTGGATAACGGGGTTGAACGTCGGACTCTAGGATTGCCAGTCCGACATCCTTGGCCATGATAATTTTTTTTAAAAATTGGGTAGTTCAAAGTTGTAAAAGCCGCCTGACTGCCCTTTAACTGACAATATTGCATTTAAAATTGGAGTTCCACAAAAATCTCGGCCCTAGTATTTTATCGCTTTGGGTCAAGAAGTTGTTAATTCTGTAGTTCTAGCCCTTTGTAGCCCGTGTTCAGACATGGCCGAAATGCGTCTTACCAGGCAAACATCGAGGGTTCGGATCCACAGAGGGGCAAACTTTTTTGTTTTCTTTATTAATACTTGCGCAAAAATTTTTGACTTGGGGCGCATCCGAACCCTCGATGTTTGTCTGGTGGATCCCACGGACCGCGCGTGCCGAACCTGAGCCAATGTTTTATAAATACGGTTATAAACCGCAGTGAGGGATGCTATCTGGCTTGAAATGTCGCTAAAATTGCTTTTTGAGTGTGCTATATGCAAATTTGGTGTGCTATTTTTAAATTTTTGTGAATTCTTCTATTGCTTCTATTGCTTTAATGTCCAAACGTGCCTCTTTTCAGGAAGCGCCTCTGCCGTGTGCCCCATCGCTAATGCCCTCGTTCCCGCAGCACCGCAACCGGAAAAGGAAGCACCAGTCGGACGACTGATCTCGGCCTCTTCTCCTTCCGAATTCCCCATCTCCCCGAATTCCCCATCTCCAGAATGATGCTGGTCGTAAACCACCCGGGAAAATCACCGGTCGTATCTCTCCTTCCATTCGCCCCCCGTGCCTATTCCATTGTTTTTTCACCTGCCTTGTCGGCGCCGAGTAAATGTGGTCGTTGCGTGTGCTGCTTTCTCTCGCCATTGTTCCCCCGGTGCGCTCAGCTTTGTCCCGTCGAAGGCAGCGCGCTTTTTGCGAACTTTGCTCCAGATTATTGGCTACTTGGAGATTTTGACGTCACCTCCTTCACCTTCCCTTTCCTATATTCGGAGTGGACCCGATGGATTCGGAGAAGACCTGCCTAAAAAGTGCCCGCTTCGGAGGGCTTAATTGGCGCTCCCTGGGGGAGACGTCGCAGCCAAGCCTCTTTCAATTTCGGCGTGCAACGGATTTCCAGAAATATCTGCAGGATTCAGAGAGCAGTGGATGAGAGGGAGAGGCAGAGTTTGGAAAGAAAGAGATCTTGATAGAGAGAGAGAAAGAGAGAGAGAGAGAGACAAGGAAAAATACAAATTGGACATAAGGACCCTAGATTAGATACGCAAAGATTATATGTTAGAACCAGAGTGACAGAGTTTAGAGACGCAGACTAAAACTGGTTGGAGACGCAGAAGAAGCGTTCAACTAGACGTAGAACCTTCCATAGACTGAGGCCGCTGTTTTGGCAAAGTGACGCCGCTTTTTCCATTTTTTTGGCAACCTAAGGCCGCTTTTTTCTCGCTTTTTGGTAACTAGAGGCGGCTTTTTTGTGCACTGGCCAACAATTTAATTCACATTTATCGCGAATCCAGTTGCTCACGAGAGAGAGAGAGAGAGAAATAGAAAGAAAGATAAGAAAAAAAACTGTATTTTGTGAAAATCCACTTAAATTTTTTTTAAATTAGCCGGTTTAGAACTAAATTTTTTTCGATTTTTTTTGTAAACGCCAATTCTAAACATGCAAAAGTTATTATGTTCAGGAGGGTCGAACGTTTTACATTTTTTGTTTACTATAACAAAGTGGATAAGAGTTCGGAATGGTAATCCTGAACTACCCCAGTACAATTCCTCGTTAAACAAACATTGTCTGCTTTAATTGCTATTGCTTAAATAGCTCTACTGCAAATACTTTCTGATCGGCATGCATAAGTTTAGTATGTAACATAACAATTTTTTCAAACATGAAAATTTTAGTTCCGGACACGAAATATAGAGAACCAAGAGAGAGAGAGAGAGAGAGAGAGAGAGAGAGAGAAGATAGTTTGGCACTAAGATATCCGCTATTTCTTGAAGTGAATTCTGGTGTTACCTTCAGAATCAATAGGTCGTAGTACGATTTTCATTCCAATTTTCCATTCCATTATTCGCAATATCAATTGCCGCAACCGCTCGTGCAAAGTGTGAGCTTTGTAGCTAATCTGAGAGAGACACCCCCTTCTTTCCCATCCACCCCAAATATTTCGCCTTCAGAAAATCTTTAAAGAATCCGCCGGCTTATTGTTAGTCGTCTCGCCGTTCCGCACTGTTCCGTCTCGTTAACCCTCTTTCCTCTTGAATGACATGAAACCGGCTACAGTAGGCGGAATAATCAGCGCGAATTTCGTTTCTTGGTCGTGTTCTATGCAAAACTGTCATCTCTCTCTCTCTTCCTCTCTCTCTCTCTCTCTCTCTCTCTCTCTCTCTTCTCTGTCTCTCTCTCTCTCTGTCTCTCTATCTCTATCTCTCTCTCCCTCTCTCCCCAGCTGTACTACTCTTGTCAGTGTGTCACTTTTATTGCCTATGTGTTCCCGCCACCTGGACTCGTTTAACTTTTTAGGCGCTATAGTTGGAGGAAGTACTTTCTTCTTTCTGCTGTCTGTGCCGTAATTCCCGCGCCGCTTCAGCTATTTTTAAGCCCTAACAGCTGTCTACGCGTGTGACGCACGGAGCAGCCGTTGTTCTCACGCTCATAAATCTACTTTTGCGAAGAGGACATGGATCTACGACTTTTGTTTCAATTTCTCTCTCTCTCCCTTTCTCTCTTTCTATTTCTCTCTCTCTCTCTCTCTCGACCAAAAACCACCCTCTGTCTTTTAACGGCGCCCGTCTGCCTAATTGGGATTGCCCTGACACTTCCAATCCGCCCTCTCTCTCCCAAAACGTCACCTTTCCCACCCTCCGCACTTGAGAGTATTTGCCTTCCGAAGGTGGATTCTCCGCCGCGGAGGAGAGGGCCCCAGCCGAGTTCGAATTGAGTTTAGGCCATTTCGATTCCCGCGGCCGGCGGCGGCGTCGACGGCGGAGGCCCGACGGCCTCCCCCTGTTACACCGGACAGGGGGCACCTCTCTCATTTGTTTACGCCTCAGCCGGGAAATAATCCCCCGCTTTTCACACCAGACGGACGTGTTTTTGACGTGAATTATCGGTTTCTTCTGGCAGTTTTTTGTTTTTGTTTCGAAAAATAGTTGAGTTTTTCTCGTTTTGAACTTTAGACTTTTTTTTCATAACTTTACGCCATATGGTGCAAGAACAAGGTTTCTACGGTGTTTATTTGCTCAAATCCGAGGGAAAGTCAATCGATTTACTGTAATTTAACTTTTCTGCCAAAGAATTAAGTAAATCAAGTGCTTGTTTTTGCTTGTTTTTAACAGTTTTCAATGATATTTTATCCAGAAAATTGAGAAAAAAACATTTAATCCAAAGTATTCAGGAAAAAAATCAATAAAGTGCATGGATTTTCAAATTTTTTGTTTAATTTTTGAGTAATTATTCAAAAAAGTAGGATAAAAAAGCTGAAAATGAAAAACTATGTACAATAGTTGCAAAGACATTTTCATATTCACGTAAAAAAAACTAAAACTTTTTTTAACTTCCGTTCTACTGAAAATGTTATAGATTTCATGTTTAGCGTATTTTGTTTCTAAATTTATTATTATTCTAAAAAAGGTCAATTTTGAATGAAAAAAATTGCGACTTCTAAATTTTTGAAACAGCAAAATCTCTTGAAACATTTTCACTCACACGCAGTATTGCGTACCGCGCCCAAAAATCATTTTTAAAACGTAAACCCAAAAAAGTTGCGTCTGACCGAAAATGGTATGTTTCAAAACAGTGTATCTAACAAAAAAATACAATAAATAATAATTTTTTAAAATTAAAAATGTGATTTCAAGACAAAATTGTGATAAATTGTATGTGCCAGTGGGAATTTTCGCTTTTTTCAACGTTCTTTTTGACTTTTTAAAATTAAATTCTTTAAAAATCAATCAATAATCGTTTGATTTTCGAACTTTTCACTTCGCTGGATTCATTTGCTATTAATGTCCTCTGCGACTGCAGTTCCCTGCTTTTTCCCGGCCAACGGGTGCATTATCGTTTTGTTTATAGAGCCATTCGCATCCACGATGGCGTTTTCGCTCCCCGCCGGCTTTTCACCACAACGACGCCTTTCTGCATGGAAACAAGTAGTTTCCTCTATTTTGCTCTGCTTTTCCTATAAATCAAGAGAACCCGGAAAACAGCTGGCTTTATGCCGGACCACAAAGGGGGGACGAAGGCCTCGAAGACAATAATTGAAGATGCCTTCGTTGCAGAGTCTGTTTACGAAAATAGGCAAAGGCAGGAACGTACGGCGTCACTCATACGGCGCTTGAAATCGACGAAGTGACGGGCTCCTTCCGCCCACGGTTGCCTTCTTCCGAGGCTCCAAACAAGGCCCTCCGTGGATTAGGCAGGCGGTGGCTTTTTTTTTTAGAGGGAAAACGTCTCTTTCGCTTCACCTTTGACCGCATTCCTTCAATTTACTCACTCTCTATCTCTTTCTCTCTTTCTCTCTTTCTTTCTCTCTCTATTTCTCTCTTTTTTCCAATCGATCTTTCATAGTTTTTCTGAAGTTGTAGTTTGAAACTTAATGATAAGATACAAATTTTTCACGTATTCTCTCGTTCACTTGTCTTTAATTTTCGTTTCTCACAATTTGTTTTTTTCCCTTCTGTTTGCTTCTGGCAGGCAGAATCCGCTTTCTGCGTTTTCTGCGTTTTCTGCCCTTTTTCTCTTTTTTGCTTTCTGCGTTTTCTGCGTTCTCTCCCTTTACTCTTTTTTGCTTTCGGTATCTTTGTATCCGTTTCTAATTATATTGTCCAACTTGTCAATCTTTCATCGCTTTCATTGGAGTTGTAGACTGAATCTTAAGAAACTTGAGAAAACTAGACAACTCTTTTATTTTACATTGCAGTCTGCGTAAAAGTTTACATTCTTATGTCGTACGGGTGTCGGTCGTATTTCTTATGTTCGCTCTTTACAGATTTCTGTGTCCTCAGGCCGCTTTTTGCCTAATCTGATAACATCATGCCGCTTTCTGCTTTTTTTCACAACCTTAGTCCGCTGTCTTCTTTTCTGGCAACCTCAGACCGCTTTTTGCAGATTACTGTGACCTCTGGTCGCATTCTATAAATTCTGGTCTTTTTCTGCGCTTTCTGTGAATTTTGGCAGCGAGCGAGATTTATTTAGGGACCAACGTAAAGATTTCGGAGTTTGTCGTCTCTTGTTGGCACCCTCTTTTGGCAAGATGTTGGCAACCTCAGGCCGCTTCAATTAGCCGCATTCGCCAACCTTAGGCCGCTTCAAAGAGCCGCAGTTGGCAACCCTTGGCCACTTTAGCCATCTGCTTTTGGCAACCTTATCCCGCTTTCTCTCTCTCTCTATAGCTTCCTCTTTTCTTTTTCTTTCTTCTTTTTTCTATCCCTCACTTCTCCTTCTCCACTCCTTCTCTCCTTCTCGAGTTCACCTTCCCTCAATTCTCATTTTCCTTTATTTCTCACCTTTAAAGTTTTGTCTCCGGACCTCATCATGGAGGCAAAGCTTAGTCCGATTAAGACAGCCGCTGTTGGCAGCCATAGGTCACCTCGAAAATCCGCTGTTTGAAACCTTTGCCCGCCTTTATCAGCTTTTGGCAACCATAGGCCGTTTTAAAAGGACAGCACTTCGTAAAATTGATCTTTCAAAGTATCTTTATTAAAATTTCATTTAGTAGATAGCGTTTCTAAACCGATTCATTTTTATCCAAAATGGGTAAATGAGGTATTTTGCGGAATCCTGGGAATAAGATCTAGGCTTTTATCAAAAAATAGAAAAAAAAATTTTACGCTACTATCCCTTTAAACAACTAACTGATTTATCAACCTTAGGCCGCTTACCCCCTCTCTCAAACTTTCCCTCCTCTCTGGACTATCTCCATCTGTGACTTCTGATTTAAGCCCACTCTACTTTCGTACCGTCTGGAAAGATCTGTAAAGGTTGCAGCAGCCAGAACGAAGACGCTTGCGTTGTGCGACTATCGGCTAAGCTCTTGATAGTGGCATTAGCCGTTCGTCCCTGATGCATTTCCATTGTAACCGACTGCATCCCGAGATGCCTACGTATGAGACCAGTGGACTCTCTTTACAGCTTTTGCGTGCTGCACCCTCATGACAAAGAACAAACGAAAGTTGCACGTTGCACACAGCAAAACAAATGTTTACAGTATGACTCACTCACTGCCGGTGATATCACAGCGAAAATATACTAGCCTAACTTTTCTTTCTTCCGAAACACCTATTTTTACTACAAAATTAAATTTTTACATAAAAAAACACAATTTTTTAATTTTTAATTTTATCGCGTTTGGTCAAAAATACCGTACGCAATGAATTGTTTAAACGATTTCAATTAAAAAATTAAATTGTCTAACTTTTTCTTTCTTTCAAAAAAACATTTGTACACAATTAAAATCAGTTACAAAAATGCGTTTATTCAAAAATTCCATACGCAACGGAAAGTTTTAACAATAAAAAAGGTTGGAAATCTCAATTCGTGTAGTTTTTTATGAGAAAATCGAAATTTTACCAAAAATGAAATATTTTGCGTTTTGAGAAAAACATTGTACGTAATCGTGAAATTTTTATTTAATGGCTTATTTTATTGATTTTAAATATTTTCTAGCATATAGTTTGTGCAGTATCATTTCCTGCTAATGAAATTATGACCTGTCATCATTTCAGCAGAGATAAGATACCCGAGGGCGTAGGAAAATTGACGCATTTTTTTACTAATCTGATAAAGCGGATTAACGACTAAGAGAGAGAGGCGATTATTTTCTTTCAGTGTGATTTTGTTGCTTGTTAGTTGCGGTTGTAGCGATTTTCGCTTTACTTTAGTTCCTCCTTTAAAATATACATATATATATATATATACGCTAAATTGTAACTGCTCGTTTATATGAAAACGTTGTACGTAATCAAGCGCCATGTGCAATCAAAAGTTATCTGTTTCAGAAAATATAAACTTTAAAAAAGGGAAACTATTAGTTTTTTCTCTCATTTTTCCTAATTTTATTTTTATTCCGTTTCGTTGAAAACACCGTACGTAATGAAAAGTTTTAGTTCCTGCAAAATTCATAAAACTGTAGGCAGATTTTTAATTGCTCGTTTACAGTAAAATATCGTACGCAATTAATCAGAGCGCGTCAGATGCAATAAAAATGTAGTTGTTTTATAATAAATTTTGTACTTTTATTGTTTTTTTCCTCTAAATTCGTTGTAAATTGAAATTTTTTTTTGTTATTTTTGTCCTTCAATACAAAAACTATAAAAACTTCAAAAATCTGTCTCTCTCTCATTCTCTGTCTCTCTGTCTGTCTGTCTCTCTCTCTCTCCCTCGCTCGCGCTCTCTCTCTCTCTCTCTCTCTCTCTCTCTCTCATTCTCTCTCTCTCTCTCTCTCGCTCGCGCGCTCTCTCTCTCTCTCTGTCTCTCTCTCATTCTCTGTCTCTCTCTCATTCTCTCTCTCGCTCGCGCTCTCTCTCTCTCTCTCTCTCTCTCTCTCTCTCTCTCTGTCTCTCTCTGTCTCTCTCTCTCTCTCTGTCTCTCTCTTTCTTTCTCACTCTTTATTTGTCTCTTTCTTAATCTCTTTCTCTTTCTCTCTCTCTTTCCCTGTCTCTCTGTCTCTCTTTTTCTTCTCTATCACTCAATCTCTCTCTCTCTCTCTCTCTCTCTCTCTCTCCGCGAAACGATCTTTCCCCAGAAAAAGAGAGAGTAAACTCTCTAAAATGTGATGTTTGTATCCGAGTTGTCCATTTGATTCATTGAAGCCCTAGCGGTTCTTTCTGTTCCCCTTCCCTTCGATCAGAAACCAATACATCGCTCATTTTGAGCGGCTTCGCTTTTTCTCCAGATGATCACCACCAATTCTGCGGAGTTTGATCTAATCGTCCTTGAACACTTGCTGCTTTGTATTCGCAACATTTTCTAGTGAATTGGCTATAAAACCAACATTCCCCATCACCTTAAGTGTCATTTTTTGCGCGTTTCGTTCAGAGCCCAAAGCGTCTGCTCCTTATCAGCCCGTTCCGTGCTTTGTCGGGCGCCTCTTATCGGTCAGTTTAATGGCTTCTTCGCCACCCCACCCTGTGTTCTGTTTTTGATTTTAAGAGACGGGTGGACAGGGTGGTGGGAGAAAAAGGAAAGGACTTTGGATGGAAAGAAAATTGGAGAGAAAAAGAGATCTCATTTCTCTCTCTCACCCGTTTTATCGGTTGCTCACATGTACTCACATTCACACAAACAGACACACACCTTCTCTTTCTCTCTCGCTCTCACACACTCACTCACACACAAACACACACGCTTTCTTTTTAATAAAACATTCACCGACTCACGCTATTTCTTTCTCTCACGCATACACATTCACTCACACAAACACACCTACACACAGTCTCTCTCTCACACACACGCTCACACACGCTCGCACATGCACACTCACTCTTCCCCCCCCCCTCCCCACACACACACACACACACACACACACACACACACTCACATTCACTCCCTCACTTACTCTCTCTCTCTCTCTCTCTCTCTCTCTCTCACACACACACACACACACGCACGCACGCACATACATACACACATATTCACTCACACAAACACACCTATACACTCCCTCTCTTTTTTCACACACATTCACGCACTCAGTCCCTCACTCACACATTTATACACACAAACTCACTGTCTTTTTCACATAAAGACACATAAAGACATACTAACTCTCTCAAAGAAACACACACTCGCACGTATACACACTAACTCACTGTCTCACGCTCGCTCACATACAGTCATTAAAGGGGAAGGACCTCGTAAAATTGATTTTTCAAAGTATCTTTACAATTGTTTCATTGAGTAGACATAGTTTCCACGATTCCGAAACACACCCCTTTTATATGATTTGGACTGCAAAAGGGGCGCGTTTACACGGCCGTTTTACGCGTTTGCCGCACGGAAAAACGGCTAGAGTGGGCGAGAGAGTGTTGGAAATGGAGAGACGCAGAGTTGGCGGCAATTCAAACGTCAATTTCCCCAAAATTTCAAGCGCTCCTAAATCGGTTCATTTTGATCCAAAATGGGTAAAAGAGGTATTTTTCGGAATCCTGGGAATAATATCTAGGCTTTTATCGCAAAATAAGAAAAAAAATTTTTACGCGATCCTTCCCCTTTAACCGACCGAGACACATTCTCTCTCTCTCTCGCACGCAGAGAGAGAGAGAGAGAGAAATAGAGAAAGAGGGAGAGAAAGAGTATTTTGTGGAATGTGATCGCTTTTTGTCCCAGGAAACAAGCATCCTGATCCATTTCCCGGACAGCCGGCTGGCAGCTGACCCTCCCATGGTCTTGCAGACAGCCGACGAAAACCCCTCCATTTTCCCCAATTGTCAAAGATTGGCCCCCTTTTTTCTCTTTCTCCCCGATTTTTAAACCGAAATTGCTTTTTTTCTTCCTATTTTGTCACTTTTCGTATGGTTTTTGATATTTCGTCGCCGCGATTGAATTCCGCCGTCGGGGCTTCGGAATTGAATTCTCTCTCGCTCTTTTCACAATTTCCGTTTCTGAATTCTTCGTCGGAATTCAGAGTGTTCTCTCCAAATCGATGCTATTCTTTCCCCGTCGACGCTGTTTTGATCCATTACGGAAGGCCTGTGTAAATACGACCCCCAAATTTACGTTACTGATGGGAATCGTGGCGGGACCCATCGCTTAGAAATTACTAAAACCTATTTTTACAGTAAAAATCTTGTCGTTTAATCGATAAGTATCTGCGTCTCTGTTTTTAGAACACTATTTCGGCCAAAGTACGCAAAATTTCGTGCCATTTGGAACCTCTACTGCTAAATTGAATTGGCAATAACAATAAAAACCTTTGAAAGTAAGAATACAATTGAACTGATTAGAAAAATAGAGAATTTTAGAACCAGAAAATATTTTCGCCAAAAATTGGGTGTAAAATGCAAAATCGTATTTTTTTAGTTTAAAGTTGTATTTTCACTTAAATATTGTTTAATAAAAATACTATTTTTGTTTATATTTATGTCACAAAAAATAATTGTGAAATTTTGTTAAAAAGCAACGTGATTTACAAAATTACACCCTGCATGAATGGAAAATAGATTTTTCGTGGCAGGACCCAACTTGCGCCAAATTGGAGAATTCAAATTTTGTAAATTTGATTTTAAAAATTTCGAGGGCCGTAAAATTTAAATTGTGGGTTGTATTTTTTGTAAATATTCGTTTAAAATATTTAAATATTAATAAAAAGTAAACATTTTCACTTTTAAGGTATTTAAGACGTTAAGCCCCCGTTTAAATCCCCCATTTCAACGGCTTTTCCCCAATTGGCGGCACTTCCGTCCGCATACCTCCATCCTAATTGCGCGATATCCGTGAATGCAGCCCGAATTCCGCCTTCTCCTTCCCTTTGCGAGAGAGAATAAACAACCGCAGCCCCCCTCTCTCTCTATTTACGGAGTCTCCAGTTCGCCCCGCCACTCTGCTGTCTTCGATTCGACTCTCATTTGCCTCCTTCCTTCCGGCACCCGCTTTTTTGCTTATTTTGAGTGGAAAATGGAGTGTTTTACTCATTTTTAATGTCAAAACCTCAGTTTACCCCATAAAAAAGCCTCTGAAAAGTGCCAACACCCCATTTTCCCTTCGGGACCCATTATGACGCGTCAATAATTGATTGACATATAATTTTATCTGAAAATCTTCCGAAAGATGATGTTTTGAGTAGTTTTTCCTCTTTTTAACCTGAAAACCTCTATTTTTCACTCAAAACCTCACTCTTTTCGTGTCAGGACCCCATTTTCCCTTCGGGACCCACAATGATACGTCTTTCGAAATTCTTCGAAAAGCTGCCGAAAAATGTATTTCTGAGTACTTTTCCCTCTTTTTCCTTTTATTACTTTTGAAACATCTCCCCTTTCGTGCCAATGCCCCATTTTCCCTACAGGACCCAAATGACCTATTATCCCCCTCGAAAAAGCTGCTGAAAAATGCTTTTTGGATAGATTTTCCTCTTTTTATTCCCATTACTCTTGAAACCTCTCTCTTTTCTTTGCAGGACCCCATTTTCCCTCCAGGACCCATTAACAAACCCTCTTTTTTCAGGGTAACGAAAACCGATGCGAAGAGAAGAAGACTGATAGTATTTTGGACTAACAACTGCCGCCAATATGTCAATGTGAGTGCAGTTTTTGAATTTACGACGGGCAATCGTCCCGGAAATGAGATTAATGGAAGATAAACGTTTAAATTGAGAAAAAAGCGCTTTGAAGCGACTGGAATAGGGAAAATTGGTAATTATAACTAATTTTGGTGAATAAATTCGCATTGTCACAAAAGTGGACATGTATTATTCAAATATTACATATTTAATTTAAAAATAATGTTAAATTTACAACAAAAAAGCTAGAAAATGTCGCACAATGAGTATGAATGCCGGTGGCCATAATTACCGGTTGACCTCATTTAAAGGCTTTTGACCTACGAAAATCAATACAATTTGTAGTTTAAAGGTCTGGATGTATTTTGAAAAATGGATAAGTCCGGCTGGTCCAAAATGAGCTTGGATTGAGAACTGGTCCGGTGGATTTGGTACGGGTTTCAGAGGATAAAAATTTAATTAAGTTTTTAATTTATATTTAAAATTGAATTACATTAAATAAACACAATTTTTAATATATCTAAAATTATGTAAAATAATATAAAGTTTCGTCTTTAACAATTTAAATATTTTATTTTAAATGAATTTTGTAAATTTTGCTGCAGTAATTTTAAAATTTAATTGTTTTAAATCCTTCAAAAACCCATTTTAATTATAATTAAACCAAAAAATTTAATAAAAAAAAATTATTTTTATTTTTCATATTCACTCAGATTTATTCGCTAAAATTTAAAAAAAATTACATTTAATATTGCCAAAATAGGTAAATATTCTTATTTTAAATTTTAATAAAATTAAAATAATATTTTATAGCTGTCGAAATTTTATTTTTTAAATTTAATCAAATAAAAATTAAATACAATTGGGACCTTTAACAAATTGATTTTTGAAAAAGGCTACATTTAAAAATGCCTAAAATCTATAATATCCCTATTTTAAATCCTAATTTTTAAAGTTTATAACAAAGAATTCATTTCTGTGTGGTCTCTGGTCCTACAGCGAAACTTTCTGGAAAAGAGAGCTTCGACGATTTCTTCTAGACTTCGATTTCTACTTCTTCTTGACGACTAAATTCTAATGAATTACTGAATTCTAGCGAATTCAAACTTTTAAAGGACTGTCTCCTTGGTTCCTGCAACGAAATGGAGCTATTATATATCCTCAAGAAGATCCCTCTCTCTTTCTGGAGATTTCTGTGCGCTGTTTTCCGCCGTGTGCTTTGTTGTCTCCCCCCCCCCCTTTGCCCTGGGCAATATTCGCCTGCGTCATCGCCGGAGAGTTGAAGGGGCGTGTCGCTGGCGAACGGCCAGCTGGACGCGGGATCGATCCCAACGTAGCCCGGGGCTATCGATCAGCTTCAGCCACACATTCCCTGCTCCTGCTCTCTTCTAGACAGTCGGCTACAGTAACCCTTCCCTTCAAGACCTCTCGCTGAGACCAGGAATTCCCTTCGGGACCCAGTTCTTTCCCTTCAAGACCCAAAATGGCGGAGGAAGAGCCTGCCTCGTGCAGTAGTCCAACCGACACCGGGAGAAGTTCCCAGCTATGGATCGGATTCGGAATCAACCCCAATCAGGAGGAGGCGAGGTTGGAAAACACTAAAAAATACTGAAAACCCAATAAAAAACTATTTTTTCTACCCTTTCGGGGCTTTTCCTTGTCAAAAATATGAAATTATCACCCCTCATTTGCATATAGCATGTAATTTTAGTGGCATTTCATGCCCAATAGAACTTCCTTTTTTACAATTAAAATTTCTATTTTTATATTCTGTGAAACTTTTTTAAATGATTTTTTTAAATAGATTAAATTTAAAATGCCTTAATTAAGTTCTTTAAAACACTACAGAAAGTATTTCATTTAAAAAAAATTGTATTTTAATTTTTTTAAACAATTAAAAAACGTTGCAACATGTTATATCCTGCA
This sequence comes from Oscheius sp. G VE-2021, assembly GCA_022343465.1. Classification (NCBI taxonomy): domain Eukaryota; kingdom Metazoa; phylum Nematoda; class Chromadorea; order Rhabditida; family Rhabditidae; genus Oscheius; species Oscheius sp. G VE-2021. The sequence goes on along the minus strand of JAJQXH010000044.1, from coordinate 230,827 downwards.
AGCGACATCATTTCCATGTTATATACCATTTAAATCTCTTTTTATTTGTTAAAAATATTAATTAATTAAAAATTAGTTGTTTTTTTAAATATAAAGTTACAGAGGTGCCGAAGAGTTTCCAAGCCTAAATTTAAAATTTTTTAAAAAAAATGTGAGAAAAGTAATTTTAAAAATATATTGAAATTTTTAAAAAAAACCAATAAAAATTATTTTGAAATCCTTTTTTTATTTTATTTTATTTAAAAAAATATTTTTGACCCGTTCTCTCTCTCTCTCCTCTTCTGTCTTGTTGATAGAGAGAGAGAAACAAAGAAAGAAAGAAAGAAAGAGAGAGAGAGAGAAACAAAGAAACTTGACCTCGACCAAACAACAAAGAGACAAAGACCAGCGCCAATCCCTCTGCTATTCAATCTGATATGCTAATGAGACGGCTGGCAGCTGCCTTGCGCGGCATCTGTCATTAACGGCGAGAATGTGCTCCGCAAAGTAGATTCATTAGGCGACACAAATGAGTACTTAGTGGCTAGTTAGTTCTGAGAAAGGATAAGATTTAAACGACCAAATGCCGAAAAAAATTTATTTTAAAAGTTCTCATTATTAAAAGAAAAATGTTCTTTGAAATCAATTTTCAAAGTAAAAATGCGATAAAATGAATAAAATGATTTATTCTAAAAAAATCTCACTCTTAATTTTTTAAAAAATTAGAAAATTAATTTTAAAAAAAAAACTAAAAAAAAAATGATTGAAAAAAGCTTGTTTGGTATATTCTTTAAAATATTTTTTAAAAAATACCAAGTTAATTAAATTTACAAAAAAAAAGAAAGGCACCGAATGGGATCGAATCCTGGTTGTTTACTTGGCATTTTAACTGTGTGTGTTTAAATTTAAATATTTTAAAACAACAAGTTAACAGCCTTTTACCATAATTAAGTTTCAAATGTGTAAACTTTATTAAAATAATTTATAAAAAAAATAAAACCTTAAAATAGTAGATTAAATTTACAAAAAATAAATGCACCGAGCGGGATCGAACCTGGGTTGTTTGATTGGTATTTTAAATTTTACAAAACTAATAAAAAACAATTATTTAAAAAATTCATTTAAAAAAATTAAATAATTTATTTCAGACGTCGTCGACTGAGCAAGCAGCGTGAGAGCGTGGAGCTGTCCCAGCTCGGTGAGTTTTTTTAATTAAAAAAATTATTTTTAAAAAAATTATATATTTTTAACTGCAAATTTAAAAAAAAAATCTTTCCCCAATGTTTGCCTTATTTTTTTCTTAAAACAAAGGTATTTTTAATGTAGTTTAATATTTTTAATTATTTTCTCACAATTTTCTGCCTTTTCCCCTCCTTCCCAATTATTTATTGGCTTTTGGTCTCAAAGAGACACGGCGGATTGGCACAAATCCGGAGAGCATACAAGAAAGAGGGGGCGCCGCCTCTCTTTCTATCGCAGCTGATATTCCTGCAGCCGATATCAGCGGGGAATTATGATACTGCACTACGAAGTGTGTGGCTTTTGATTTTCATACGTCGCCCAGGGCGATCCCCAGGGGAGGCGAAGGTCAGAAGACCAAAGAGGAGGCAGATTACGGGAAATCAGCAGCAATTTTCGAAGGCCACTTCGGTGAAACAAACTTTCGAATACAAAACAATAAAAATTATTTAAATTATTTTAAACTTAAAAAAAGAAACAATAAATAGAATTATAGATAATTGGTTTAAAAAAAGAAGAGTTCCTGCCATGTTCTGGTTCGAAATATTTAAAGGACTGCCCGGAAAGTGTTCCATCTCGATTTTAGATTCAAGTTTAACCTAACACTTTCAAAACTCAAACAGGATACTTTTACATATTTTTAAAGGCTTTTACATAATTTTGTTTCAGTAAACTTTAATTTACAAAGTTTTTAAGTAAGACAAAAAAAATTTTTTAAAAAATAATTTAGAAATTTAAAGCAAAAATTAAAATATCATTTGAAAAAGTTTCTTTTATGCTTTTTTACCAAAAGAAAATTCAGTTGACGAAAGGGGCAACTTAAAAAAAGCCAAGGTTTCGATATTTTCATAACACATCGATCGAAGTTTTCATATTTTATATTTTTTTAAAATATTTTACTTTTAAACAATCAAAATTTGAATGTTTCCATACTAGCAGCCAATTATAACCGTGTTAGTATTTTTTTTATTTCTGAAAAAAAAACTTTAAAAAAATCATGTGTGCCTCATTTTCATATTTGGCAATTAAAACTGCTAAAAAAGAAATGCACCGACCGAGACCGAACCCTGGTCACGTTTTGCCGCGATCCGACTTAAACTGGCAACCCACATTTGCGTATTGCACCCCAAAATTTTGTTGATTAACTTACTTTTTTTAAATTAAATTTGTTTCGCTAAAAGTGTTAAAAATGTGCCCATATTAGGTATTTGGCAATACACCACAAAAAGAAACATTGTTGGACGCGATCCAGTCTCATTTGCATATAGCAAGTACTTTTTAATGTTATTTCAGTCACCGACCGGGATTGAACCCTGGTCGTATGATTGGTATTTTTTATTGTTTCTCCTGGTATCAGTCGGGCCGGCCTGTCAAAACCACTTCTCCTTTTTGCAATAGTATGATTTGGAGCACTTTTCCTTGTCAAAGCACTCAATAGCCGTCCATCAATCTTCTCCCAGGGCGATCCGTGTCACCCATTGCTCACGCAGTTTTTTCCTCTTCTCCCTCTGGCCTCTCTTTTATCTCACTGAAGCCGCGATGTTCACTGAAGTCAGCGGGGTGATCTCTGGCGAAGAGCCCCGACGGAGCCCAGGGTGATAAACAAAACAAAAACAGAGATCACAACTCTCTCTCCCTCTGACGTTGTTGGAATTGACAAAGGCAGCCCTGCAAAGCAGAAAAGCTTTCGCGAAAGCCGACGAAAGGCTGGTAACCGTGGAGACTGGCACCCGAGGTGATGATTTACGACCGGCGGCTGGCGATACGAAACATGACGGCTGGCTAAGTGGCAGTGTTCTGCAGGATTCAAATTACGGGTATCCAGGGATTTTTAGGTCAACGAAAATACCAGAAAATATATTTGCAAAATTAGCGAATTGAATTTTTCAGCCCAAGCGGCCTTTGGTTGCCAGAAAGCATTCCAAGCGGCCTTTTGTTCCCAAAAAGCGGTTCAAGCGGCCTCTGATTATCGAAAAGCTTTTTGAGCGGCCTTTGGTTGTCCAAAAGTGATTCAAGCGCCTTTGATTGCCAAAAAGCGGCCCAAGTGGCCTTTGGTTGCCACAAAAGCGGTCCAAGCGGCCTTTCGTTGCCAAAATGTTGTCTAAGCGGCCTTTGTTACCAAAAAACGGCCCACGCGGCCTTTGGTTGCCAAAAAGCGAAATTAGCGGCCTTTAGTTCCCAAAAAGCGGTCCAAGCGGCCTTTGGTTGTCAAAAAGCGGATTAAGCGGCCTTTGGTTGCTAAAGAATGTTAAGGCGGCCTTTGGTAACCAAAACCTGTTTAAGCGGCCTATGGTCGCACAAAGCGGTCGAAGCGGCCTTTCTAACAGTTCTGGGGTTACGTGCACTGTGTTTACGCGCACGTCCAATCAATAAGCTTATCGACTTTTTGGTCGTAAAATTCGAATTTTCAAAGTTCCCGCCTGAAAAGACGCAAAAAAACTCTGGTTGTCTGCCATGGTTGCGCCGCGAGTTTCACACCCGTACGAGATCGGCTGCCGCGGAAAAGGTAGTCCGCCGCCTACCGTATTAAGCACCACTGGCAAATACAAGTCGAAAAGGGGTTCCTGACGGTTCCTTTAACATAAAAACTGTTCCTGGTTGATTTGTTTATTCAAACCAAGAAACGAAGATGGCCATTCCTGTGACGCCAATCGCCCTATGAGAAGACTGCTGACTTTTCCTCTTAGAGTGCGTAATCCACACGTCACTCTGACTAATATGTTGTCCGATCCCTATATGTCAACCTTCGAACCAAATCCGCCCCGTTTTCGTATACGCCAGGCATGGAATTTCATATTCCAGCCGGTGGCTATAATTGCTTCCGGCAGGGGAGGCTTCTGATGAGCCTCAGCTTCGAAAAGGCAGTGGTTTTAAGGGAAGGGTGAATGAAAATGATTAAAATTTTCTATTTTTTGACTCAAAAAAAGAAAGAAATTGAGGCCAACTTCTCTTTCCCAAAAGAACAATGGTCATCCCCGTCGAGAAAGCCCCTCTCTGCTATTGTCGGCTGCGAAGTTTGTTTGGTTTTCGCACCTGGCGGAAGTCGCTGTTTGTCTAGGCTCGGATTGGCAGCGGTTCCTTTGTCACAGGCGATTAGGACATGCCATTCAGAGAGGTTACTGTAGTCAAGCAAGACAGTAAACAAAAGAGGCAGGGCTGCAGGAATAGTCTTGGGGAAAGTCACGTTGGACCGCTTTTTGGTAACCAAAGGCCGCTTAAACAGCTTTTTGGCAACCAAAGGCCGCTTGGACCGCTTTTTGGCAACCAAAAGCCGCCTGAACCCCTTTTGGCAAAACAAGGCCGCTTGAACAGCCTTATGGCATTGCTCAGGCAGAGTGACGTGTGGATTACGTGCTCTGATCGGAAAAGTAAGCAATATTCTCATAGGCTAAATGGCGTCATGGGAATCTGGATCAGGGAAGAATGGCGAAAAAAGGAACCGTGGGAACTTATTTGCCACGGCGATTCAAAAGTGGATAATGTAATTTTTGGTTTAAAAAAAGTGTCCCTGGTGGTTAATAATTCGATCCTCCTTAAAATAGCATCTTTTGCATGTTTAGAAATGATGTTTACAACAAATTAGCGGAAAATAAGTTTTAAATGAGTTACATTTAAAATTTAAAAAAAAAGCTTGGTAAAAAAAAACAATATTTCTAGGCAGAAAAAGTCTTTTAATGAAAAATAAAAATTTGTTAAATTAAATTTGTAAATATTAAAAAAAATCGCTAAAAATGTAAACAACAATCAAAAATCATTTTATTAATGACTTTTTAGTTTTAAAAATTAAACGAGACAAAAAAAGGATTAAACGAGACAATTTACCTTTTGAAAATTTGAAAAAAAAATAATTGAATCGAACCCAGAACCTTTTGCATGTCGATTGTGGAACTGGCCATAGAACCAGAAAATTTATTTAAAAAAAGTTTTTTTTCTTTTAAAAATCATTTTTCTAACGTCCTCCGAAAAGAACAGCATAATCAGAATTTGACGTCAAGAAGCCATGAATAATCTCGAAAATTCTATGGAAAACAAATCCAGGCTTCTTTTCTTCGATTTTTCTCTTTTATTTCAAGAGAATTTCACTTTTCTATCTGGAAATGCCTTCGAAATTCGATATAAAACTAAAAATCCCCCTTTTTTTTTCGAGGAAAAAGTGATTTCTCCCGCGAAAAAGCCACTAAAATTAGCTGTTGTCTCTCTTCTTTCGAATCCTTTGGGTGACAATTGGAAACAGAAGAAAAACAAGAAGTTGTCTTCTGTTTACTAGGTTGTCCTGTGTTTACGCTGCTGTTTCCAGTAGTTTCCAGTACAAACACCTTTGTGTTTGTAGTTTGTCTCTCCCCGAGTTTGCCTTCAAAATACCTACGTGTATTTATTGGCCGGAAAGCGGCTTAGACCAGAGGGAGAAAGAGGGCGGGGCGAACGGTAGACAGTCGGTCATTGTGCCTCATCTCGCGAGAGAGATGGGCCCTGACCACCAACACCCACAGCATTTATGCCTCAGCGATGCCGATCACTACCTTTTTCGTAAGAGAAATATTGACAACTATTGAAAACCATTAAATAATTTTAAAAATCGAAAAAAGTTTAATTAATATTTCTTGATTAAAATTAATTTCCTAGGACGTTTAAAAAATTCAAACGAAAAAGGTGAATTTTAGAGAGAAATTTAAAAAAATCTTTCAAAAAAGTGAAAAAAATATTTTTAGTACGTATTTCTTGAATTTTTGCAAAATTGTTTCTTTTTTGTTGTAAAAGGAATTTTTAAAAAAATGCATTAAAAATAAATATTTTTTTTTCGAAAAGTTGTAAAATAGGAAGAAAGCAAATTGATGAATATCAAAAACTAAAAGAAAAATAAGGTCAATACAACATTTTCAAAGTTAATTTCAAATATTTTTCATAGCTAACTGCCATTTTTCTTTATAAAAATAAAAGAAAGCACATTTTAAAAAATTACAATTTTTCGTATTTTTATTGATTGATTTATAAATTCATATTTTGGTGCAACTTTGTTGCTTTTTTTTGTAAAATGACAAAATCGTCGAGGATTGATAAAACTTAAAATTTTAAATAAATTTACCCAAAATATAAGATTTTTTAGATGTTGTTTTCAAAATCTCTTAAATTCTTTTAAATTAAAGCTAAATGCTTTGAATCATCAAAATTTTAATTTGAAAAAAAAGAAGAATAATACAAATAACCGGGAAGATTTTTTGTTGGCTTTTCCTCATCTAACTATTTTTTTTATAAAATAATTTACGAAACTAAAAAACGGCGTTTATTTTAATCTAAAAATGTACATAAAACAAGTTTTAATGTTTTTCCCGCAAAATTTGTGTAAAAAATAGAAATTTATCTAAAATACTGAATAAAATTGTTTAATTACGCTTTTTTTCCAGCTCCCGGCACGCGCGTGATGTTCCTGCTGAAGGAGAAGGAGGAGACGCCGGCCATCTTCACGGAGATGGGGGAGCTGAGCGACAAGGAGTGGAGGGAGACGGCCCGATGGGTGAAGTTCGAGGAGGATGTGGAACAAGGTTAGAGAGAGAATGAGAGAGAGAGAGAGGAGAGGGAGAGAGAGAGGAGAGAAAGAAAGAGAGAGAGAGAGCGAGAGAGAAATATACAAAAAATATCTAATTTTCAGGAGGAAACCGCTGGTCCAAGCCCCACGTGGCCACTCTGTCCCTCCACTCTCTGTTCGAACTGCGTTCCTGCCTCACCACGGGTCTCTTCCTCAGGGATCTGCCGCAGACCGATCTGGACAGCATTTATGGTACTTTTTATTCCCTTTTAAACTAATTTCTGAGAAAAGTCTCTTTAAAAAATTTGAATTTTGAGTTATTTCTTGATTATGCTTGAGAATTTTGCCACAGATTTTAAAGCGAAAATAGTAAAAATAAAATGGAAAATTTCTTTTTAGAAAATTAGATTTTTTGCAGTTTTAAGCGAATATTTTCAAAATTTTAAACTTTCGGTTAAGGTATTCAGGGTCCTTTTCTTACCGAAAAAAAAAACAATTGAAGCGGCCGGAGGTTGCTAAAAGGCGGCCTTACGTTACCAAAAAGCAGCTTTTTTGTTGCTAAAATGGGCCTGAGGTCGTTGAAAAGCGCCGTAAGCTCATTAAAAGCGACAAAAAGCCACCTAAGGTCATAAAAAGTGGCTCGAATTTCGAATTTTTCAAAGAGCAAAAAACCCTCTTTCAGCCTGAAGCGGCCGTAGGTTGCCAAAAAGCGGCCTAAAGTAACAAAGAAGCCATTAAAAGCGGCTTAACTTTGCTGGAGCGGCCTGAGGTTGTCGACTTTCGAAGTGCCCGAAACTAGCTCTGCCCGTCCTCTGGGCTAAAAAAGACCCAAAACCCCCTTTTTGGGTTGCTATATGCAAATTTATCAATTACAACAGTCCGAAACCTCAGTTCTACATCAAGAGAACTGTGATCTCTCTTGCTCATCTCCTGGGAAAGCCTAAGAAATCAAAGCATCATTCTACGTGTGCTTTCCCCGATGATCATCCCCCTGTTGTGTGCTTAATCTTTGCACACGTTGCGTGTCTACTAAATTTCCAGCGCCCGGCGGCAGATCGCCGTTGACTCTGCCACCACACGAGTGCTTTGTCCTCTCTCTTTGCAAACGAGGTGTGTCCGCCGAGTGGCGCAAAAGATACGCGGATGGGATGGCCGAGGGGATGATGAAGGGCCGCCGGCGCCCTTTCAAGTGCAATAGGCGGTGGGAGGATAATGGAAAGGGGAAAAAGAAAGTGATGGATTTTCAATGACCTTTGGCAGCTTTTTGCAATAAAATACCGTTTTTTGATAACATTAGACGCTTTTTAGTAACATGAAGCCGCTTTTTGACCACCTCATATTTTGACCGCTTTTTGGAAAGCTCAGGCCGCTCCAGCCGCTTTTCACTGACCTTAGGCCGATTTCTGGTAAGCTAATTAAAATCCGCTTTTTGGATAGCTCAGGCCGCCACAGCCGTTTAAAAAAAATAATATTATGTCGCTTTTAAGCAACAAATGGCCGTATTTTTGGCAACCTAAGGCCGCTACAGCGCTTTTTTATAATATTATGCCGCTTTTAAGCAACAAATGGCCGTATTTTTGGCAGCCTCAGGCTGCTCCAGCCGCTTTTTTAAGCAACATGATGCATATTGTTTTGGTAACCATGGGCCTAAATGAGGTCAGTTTAGACAACCTCAACATCAGGCCGTCCCAGCCGCTTTTTGGTAACAAAATGCCACTTTCAGGAAACTTAATTGAAAGCCGCTTTTTGGCAACCTCAGGCCGCTCCAGCCGCTTTTGAAAATATCAGGCCGCTTTTAAACAACTAATTGCCGCTTTTTAGTAACCGTAGCCGATTTATTGAAACCTAACGCCGCTTTTTGGCAACCTCAGGCCGCTCAACCAGCTTTTTAATGGCCTGAGGCCGTCTTTTTGTAACATATGGCCGGTTTCAGTGACATAAATCTGCTTTTGGCAACCTCAGCCCGCTCCAGCCGCATTTTAATGACTGCAGACCTCTTTTTGGTACAATGTTTGACAAGTACGGTTCGAAACCGCCGTGGGAGGTGCTATTGGGCCTAAAATGGCACTAAAAAGCACTTTTTGGGGTGCTATATGCAAATTTGGGGTGCTATTTTCAAATAAGACCGGATCGTCGTGTCATCGTGTCAAACAGTGTTTTGGTAACATAAGGCCGCTTTTTGGCAGCCTCAGCTCGCTCAAGCCGCTTTTTTATGAACTTAGGCAAGGGTTGCATTCTAATAGGAAATCTTCATTTTACAGGAAATCTTCACTCTTCGAAGTCATTGAAATTCGAAAACGTTTAAAATATTCGTTTCGAAAAGAAATTAAAGTTTTCCGAATATTAATAATGATTTTTTATTGTTCGATGTCTATTTTACTATTTTGGCTTAAAAATCAATCGAAAAATTATTAAAATAATCGAGAAATGATTAAAACTTGAATTCTTCTCGCTGAAATTTTTTTGTTCTGAGACTTCCCAACCAGCTGAAGGTTCAAGGCAAAAAAAATTTGCTCTAGATTTAGAACTTTTAAAATTAAATTTTTTTAGTTCAATTAAAAAAATTATCCTCTTTCAGAAGCCGTGGTGGATGCCTTCACCGACGCCGGCAGCATCCTCCCCGACATGCACGACGAGCTGATGGAAGTGTTGCGTCGTCGCCACGTGCACCAGTACGAACAGGCGAAGAAGAACGGAGCCCCGGGGGAGAAGGGGGGCTTCCTCTCCACCGTACGCTCCATCTCCGACATCGGAAAATCCTTCTCTCACGGAAGAAACCTCGGGAAAATGGAGGACAAACGCGCCGGAGAGGCCGCCGCTTCGGGACCCAATCTGGAACTGCCCAAGGTTCGATTTTTTCTTTTTATTGATTTTTTAAATGATTTTTTATTTCTTTAAAAAATTGATTAAAATATTCGATCAAAAAGGAAAAAAACATTTTTTTAAACACAAAAATAGAGAAAAATATAGAAATTTTTTTGGGTGGAATCTATATTTTCTTAATTTTTGTTTAATAATAATTTTAAAAAAATAGAACAAAAGAAAAATAATTTTTTAAATTAGTTTTTTGTGTTTATTTATTTTTAATATTAAAAAAAATTTTTTTTGGGTGGAATTTCGATTTCTTTAATTTTTGTTTAAACATATTTTTTTAAAAGAAAAAAATTGTTTAAATGGTTTTTTTGTTTTTATTGATTATTAAATATTTTCTTTTAATTTATAATAAAATTTAATAATTATTATTATTTTCAGGTGGAATCGCTGCCGAAGGATCTGGGAAAGGACGGCTCCTCCCTGGACATTAGCAAGGGAAATACCCACTTTTTGAAGAAATTGCCGGCCGGAGTTGAGGCCAGCAATGTGCTCGTGGGAGAGGTAATTTACTATAATTTTGTTAAACTTATTAAATTTATTTTAAACAGATTTTTAATCATAAAAAATAAATAGATTTTTTTGGAATTTTTCAGGGGTTTTAAACGAATTTAATTTTTTTGTTTAAATTTTTTCCTGAATAAAAAACTATGAAATAGTTTTATTGAATAGTTTTAAAAACTGTTTTGAATTTTGGAAGATTTTTTGTTTCTTTTAAAAATTAAAAAAAAATTAGAAAACTTTGGCAACCTCAGGTCGCTTTTTACATCTGCTTTTGGCAACCTCAGGCCGCTTTTTTGCATCTGCTTTCGGCAACCTCAGGCCGCTTTTTACATCTGCTTTAGGCAACCTCAGGCCGCTTTTTACTTCAGCTGTTGGCAATCTCAGGCCGATTTTTGCATCTGCTTTTGGCAACCTCAGGCCGCTTTTTACTTCTGCTTTTGGCAACCTAAGGCCGCTTTTTACATCTGCTTTTGGCAACCTCAGACCGCTTAATCAATTTTGTACCGATTATGAAACGTTTCCTAAACAAAAACTGTTTTATTTTCAATAATTACTTTAAAATATTTTAAAATAAAAAAAATCTATTAAATAATTGAATTTCATTTTCCAGGTCGACTTCCTGACCCACCACATCTGCGCCTTCATCCGTCTGAAGACTGCCCAGGTGCTGGGCGATCTGACCGAGGTCCCCGTCCCTACTAGGTTCATCTTCCTGCTGCTGGGCCCTCGCGGCAATGCCAACAACTACAGAGAGATCGGCAGAGCCATCGCCACCCTCATGGCCGATGAGGTACGTTTTTATTTAATTAAAAAATAATGTTTTATAAAAAACATTTATTATTTTAATTTAAAAAAATATTTTAGACCTTTTAAAAAAATTATTTAAAAAAGTTGATTGACTTATTTTATTGTTTAAAAATGCTTGCCTTATTCTTGTTTCGATATTTATTATTAAATTTATTTACTCTTGTTGTTGAAAATCATTTTTTTTTTCATAAAAAATGTTTTTTAATAAATAATTACGTAATCGATTTTTCTCTTAACAAAAATTAATTTTATTAAAAATTAATTTTTGTTTTTTTCTTTCTTTAATCTTTAATGGATAAATTTAAATATTTTGTAAATAACTAAATAACTATTGTAAATAACTATGTACAATTTATTTTTTAAAGAAAGCAAAAAAAATAGTTTATGAAATATTTTTTTAATAAAAAATCTTCTTTAAAAGTAAAATAAAAAATCGATTTTTATTACTAAATTCTATCGTAAAATTGATTCATTTTTTTAATTATTAAAAAATTTTCATTTTTCTTAAACTGCACTTATTTAAATAAAAAATTTATTTAAATAAAAAATATCGTTTAAAAATTCTTTTATTTAAAATTGAATGAAAAAAATTTCTATAAAAAATTGTTTAGTTGAATAAATAATTTAATTAATCATTTGATTGAAAATCTCCTTTAAAAATCATTAAAAATGAATTTCTGTTAAAAAATACTCAATTTCAGATCTTCCACATGGTCGCCTTCAACGCCGGCTCTCACGACGACCTGCTGGCGGGAGTGGATGAATTCCTGGATCAGGCGACGGTCCTTCCCCCCGGAGAGTGGGATCCCAATATTCGAATCGAGCCGCCCTCGAGCATCCCCTCGCAGGAGAAGAGGAAGCAAGTAAGAGAGGGCAAGGGAGGGCACTGGGGCTAGTTCTCCGTTTTCAGCAAGGAAAGGACTTCCTTCTATCCCTGGAGACGGTGGAAATGTCCAAGGCCAAGCCGAAGTTGGAGGAAGAGGAGGAGGAGGGACATGGCAATGACCCCGCCCTGAAGAGGACAGGAAGGCTATTTGGAGGAGTCATCGCCGATATTAAGAGGAAGGTGGGCAAAGAATTGTTATTGTGAAAAGAATGGTTTTAACACGAAAAAAAATTATTTTAGAAATTTAACAAAGTAAAAATCATGCAAGTTTTATTTTTTAAATACGCGCCGGAACCGGCGAAATTAATTTTTTTTTAATATTTAAAGGAAAAATTCGGAATAAGTAGCAGTTTTTTCGTGATTTTTCAAAAACTATGGCGAATTGTGGAGTTTTCAGAAACCGTGCGGCAAACGGCAGAATTTTGAAAAAGCATGCGGCAAACGGCATCTTTTGTTTTTTCAACTAGGCAGCAAATGGCAGACAGAGATTTTCGAAAAACCGTGGCAAAGGGCAGATTTCTTTTTTTAAGCGTGCGGTAATTTTTCTTTTTCATTTTTTTTTCACATTTTTCTAAGTAAAGCCGTGCGGCAAACGGCAAACTTTCATTTACAAAACAGGGAAAAAAAACTTAAAAAATTGCAAACGGTATAGTTTTCATAAGCAAATTTAAAAAATACCGTGCTGCAAACGGCAGAGTTTTAAAGAAAAATGTGCGATTAACGGCAGAATTATCGAAAAACCATGCGGAAAACGGCGGAATTAGATACAAAGTGGTTCTTTTTTCATGTAAAATAAAATTTTTAAAATGTATTTTTTTCCGCAACGAAGAAGGCGTTGCGAATTATTTTATAAAACCGTGCCGCAAACAACATAATTTTGATAAACCATGCGGCAAACGGCAATATTAACCAAAAACCGCGCGGCAAACGGCAGACTACCATTTCCTATACGACAACTGCAAACTTGTCGAAAACGAATGCAAACAGTAGTTTTCAAAGGCAACTTTAGAAAAACCGTTCAGCAAACGGCAGATTGAATATGTAATAAGAAATATTCGATATAATAAGAACTTTTCCAGGCCCCTCACTACGTCTCTGACTTCACGGACGCCTTCAACATGCAGTGCGTGGCCACCGTGTGCTTCATGTACTTTGCCCTCCTCGCCCCCATCGTCACCTTCGGAGGTCTTCTGGAAGAAGCCACCCACCAGCGAATGGCCGCCATGGAGAACCTCTTCGGAGGTTAGATTTTATACCTTTTAAATATTTTTTGAATTAAAAAAATTATCAATTAAAAAAAATTATTTAAATTTTCAATATTACAAATCCAATTATTTTATTTAGCGATTTTTCAATTTAAATGTTTTAAAATTTATTTATTTATTTAAAATCAATTTCTTAAATTTAAAAATCCAATTCAGGTTCGATCTGCGGAGTGATCTACCACCTGTTGTCCGGTCAGCCGCTGACCATCATCGGCTCCACCGGTCCCGTGCTGGTCTTCGAGACCATCGTCTTCGAAATGTGCACCCGAATGGGCATCAAGTACCTTAGCTTCCGATTATGGGTGAGTAGAAGGCAGTAATTATAGAGGTCACCCCAATTTAAAGGCGAAAACTTATTTTTTAAATTTTTATTTTTAAAGTTAGTTAAAAGGGTTTTTTGTAAATTCTTCATTTATAAGCATAACTTCGAGCTCTTTAAATTGAAAAATTGTCGGAAAACGAAACCAACAAAATATTTTTATGAACAAAAATATCAACGAGTGAAGAAAAAAACTTTTTTTGAATATTATTTTTTAACCTTTGACAAAAATATTGAAAATTTGAAAATATTTTTTTTTGTTTTTTTTAACTTATTTTCTAATTAAATAATTTTTAATTAGAACATTTGAAAAGTTTCATTAACTTAGTTCTTGGCTTTCAATTTAAAATTTTGTCAACCTTTAATTTCCACGATCGAAATTTTAATTTAATGTTTAAAATACTTTTATTAGTTTAAAAAATGAGTTTAAAGTAATTTATATTTGTTTCCCTTTTTTAAAGTAAAACATCTTTGAAATTCAAAAAAAGTTTCGAATATTAAAGCTACTATTTTCAAAAAAAAACCTTCAACTTCAAAGTATTCAATGATCAAGGACCAATAGGCGGCCTGAGGTTGCCAAAAAGGGTCTAAAGCTTGAAGAAAAGCGGTCTTAGGTCATTCAAAAGCGGCTTGAACGGCTAAACGTGGCCTGAGGTTTTTAAAAAGCGGCTTAAGGTCATTGAAAAAGAGATATGATGTGATAAAAGCGGCCTGAGGTCGTGAAAATACGGCTAAGCGGTCTAAGATCATTGACATTGACCTAACATTTCCCTGATTACTGTAATTATCTTAATAACATTTAAAAAAGATAAAATTTCAATTTTTCTTTTTCCAGATCTATCTGTGGACCGCTCTGATCCTGTTCGTGATGGTGGTGACGGACGCGAGTGCCCTGGTCTCCTACATCACCCGTTTCACCGAAGAGTCCTTCGCCACCCTGATCGCCGTCATCTTCGTCTACGAGGCCATCATGAAGCTGTGGAAGATCAGAGGCTCTCTCGATGTCATCAACTACTCCCGCACGGTCACCAACGGATCCTGCTTCTGCGAGCCTCCCGCTCATCCCAGTAGGTCGCCGTATTCCTATGAAGCTAATTGGATGGGGTTTAGAGATGCCGTTCATGAAGGCCAGCGACTACATCACCAAGCACAGTTTGACCATCGCCCACAACGACTCCTACATCGATTACCATAGTGTAAGTTGAAAATTTGAATACGGCGGCGAAAAACCGTACTTTTTTATTATAAAACATGCGTTCAATCGCTTTTTTAACAGAAAATGCGCTCCAATCGCACTTTTGGACGAAAACTGCGCTACAATTGCACTTTTTGGCAGAACTGCGCTCCCGTTGCATAAAATCGCGTAACAAAAAATGATGGAAAATTGCTGTTTTTATGTAATTTTTTAATAACACAAAATAGGTTTAAATTGTAATTTTTATAGAATTTTTTTCTCTAAGAATTTTGTTAATTTTTTTTAATAAATTTTTTTAATTAAAAAATATTTTAATAAAAAATAATTACTGTTAGATCTTTAAACTCGAGATCTTTAAATTCCAAAAAAACCTTAAAATTAATTAAACCAAAAATTCGCTTTAAAATTGAAAAAAAAGCATTGCTTCAAACTAAAAAAATAATTTTCCAATTTAATTCTTTATTTTTTAAAGTTTCATTTGCTCTTTTTTTAAAGTTTGACATTCTATTTCTTTAAAAAAATAAATTTAATATTTAAAAATACTTTTTTTATATATAATTTAAAATTTCATTTTGTTGAAATAAATCTTCCATTACGTACAATATTTTCCGGTTCACGCGTCGATTAAACAAATTGACTACCGTAGCCAAATCAAAAGCGTGTACCCAAAAACGTGATACAGAAAAAGATTAAAAAATGATTTTTTAGTGAAAAATATAAAAAAATTAAATTAAATAAAAGAAAAGAAAAATGACAAAACTGCATTTAAATTAATAAAGTAATCTTTTCCATTTCCAGGCCGATCTGAAGCAGTGCGTGGCCATCGGCGGAGACTTCGGCGGTACCTCCTGCTACGTGATGTACGACAAGCTGCTGATGTCGATCTGTCTGGCCGTCGGAACCTTCTTCCTCGCCACGACGCTTAAGAAAATGAGGAATTCCTGCTATTTCCCCTCCAAAGTCCGCCAAATCGCCTCCGATTTCGCCGTTATGATCGCCATCGCCTCCATGACCTGTCTGGATCTGATTGTGGGCATCAACACCCCGAAGCTCAATGTTCCCAGCACCTTCAGGGTGAGATCTCTCTCTCTCTCTCTCTCTCTCTCTCTCTCTCTCACTCTCTCTCTCTTTCTTAAGCGGCCTAAGGTTGCCAAAAAGCCGCATACGGCGGCTACCGAAAAGAATAGTAGATTTCTTTTAGAAGTGCCACAAAAAAGCGG
Organism: Oscheius sp. G VE-2021; assembly: GCA_022343465.1. Taxonomy (NCBI): domain Eukaryota; kingdom Metazoa; phylum Nematoda; class Chromadorea; order Rhabditida; family Rhabditidae; genus Oscheius; species Oscheius sp. G VE-2021. The sequence goes on along the minus strand of JAJQXH010000044.1, from coordinate 215,018 downwards.
CCAAAGTGACTAAAAATTGGTCTAAAAGCAGCTCAAGCGGCCTTTGGTTGCCAAAAACAGGTCAAGCGGCCTTCGGTTTCCCAAAAGCGGCCTGTGTTTGCTAAAAAAGCGGCCTTTGGTTACCTAAACAGACCTAAACAGGTCACCAAAACGCGGCTTTATATAGGCAAAAAGTGTTAAAGCGGCCTGAGGTTGCCAAAAAGCGGGAAAAGGGACTCGAGCTCACCAAAAAAGCAGCATCTGCGTGACCTTCTTAGGATTCTGCGCTCTTTTGCGTTTCCCCTATTATCGATGGAATAATTATTTATTGGGACTTTTTAATAACATGTTGGATAAAAACTTAGCAAAAGTAAAACAAAAAAGCGGCCTGAGGTTGCTAAAAGCGGCTTTATATAGACAGAAAGCGGTGTTAAAGTGACCTCAGGATGCCAAGAGCAAATGATAAAAGCGGGCTGGGGTTGACAGAAAACGGCCTGAGCCTGAAAAGTTTAAGTTTCTAAAAAAGCGGCCTGATGTTGCCAAAAAGCGGCCTGAGATTGAGAAAAAGCGGCCTAAATTTGGCAAACAATCTCCTCTGGATTACATCAAATGTTCTTTAGGTTTATAAAAAGCCAAGAGCGGCCTGAGGTTGACAAAAAGCTGCTTGCGCGGCCTTCGGTTGCCAAGAGCGGCCCGATATTACCGAAAATTGGTCGAAAAACACCGGAGATCAGAAATGCCGGTCTGCGGTTGCGAAAAAGCGGCCTGATGTTGTCAAGAGCGGCTCTCTGTCTCCTAACCTCCCTCATTCCAGCCCACCTGGGACGGCCGTGGCTGGTTCATCTACCCCTTCGACGGCAACCCGATGTGGACCGCTCCCTTGGCCATCCTGCCCGCCCTGCTCGCCTGTATTCTAATCTTCATGGACCAGCAGATCACCACCGTCATCGTAAATCGCAAGGAGAATAAGCTGAAGAAGGGCTGTGGCTACCACCTGGATCTCCTGGTTCTCTCCGGTCTCATCGTCCTCAATGGATTCATGGGACTGCCGGTGTTCGTGGCCGCCACCGTCCTGGCCATCAACCACATCAATTCCCTGAAAGTGGAGAGCGAGTGCAGGGCTCCGGGAGAGGTCGCCCAGTTCATAGGAGTACGGTAGGTTAATTTGAATATTGCGGCTGAAAATCAAGCTCCAGAGCGGGCTGAGGTTGCCTAAAAGTGGCCTAAGATTGTAAAAAAAAGCGGCTGAAGCTGCCTAATGCCCCTGAAAAATGGCCTGAGGTAGCGAAAGCGCCCCTGGACACTGAGGAAAACGGTGCGAAAAGCAAAAATTTGAATTTTGAGAATCAAATTTTTATGAATTATCGATTATTTTAAAAATATTGCGACTGATTTCCAGGGAAAATGGTAAAATAGACAGCGAACAATTACTAAAAAAAACTGGATTATTAATATTTGGAAAATATTTTTCATTTATCAACTGTGCTTTATTCTAATTTCCTGCTGAAAACCAAATTTCAGAGCGGCCTGAGGCTGATAAAATGCCTCTGGATCCTAGTTTTCAAGTTTTCAATCACTCCACGATTATTTTAAGAATTGGCGGGCCGATTTTTAAGCTAAAATAGTAAAATCGATATCGATTAATTTTTTAAAAAGCGATTGCGAATATTCGGAAAACATTTCATTTTATTCAGAAACTGCTATTTCGCAAAATTCTAGCAGAATTGAAATTTTCTCTCTTAAATTGGAAGATTTCCAAGTAAAAGGCAAATTTTAGTTGCATTTTAATGCTACTTTAAAAAAATCGCTAAAAAGCTGCCAAAAAGCGGCTCAAGCGGCCTTTGGTTGACAAAAGTGGCTTGCAAGAATCAGTTTGAGTTCGGTAAACATTGTCCGAAAGTGGCCTAAGCTAGTCGAAAAGCAAACTGAACTCGTCCAAAACGGTTTGAGCGGCCTAAGGCCGCCTAAAAACTGTCCAAGGCCAAAGAAAAGCGGCCTGAGCCTCCAAAAATCACACTGGTCTTACGAAAAAAAAAATTTCAGAAAAAGAAAAAATCTTTTTCTTTCAGTGAGCAGCGTCTGACGGGCTCCGTGACCTTCATCCTCCTCGGCATGTCCGTCATGTTCACCGGAATCCTGGGCAATATTCCGATGCCGGTTCTCTACGGAGTCTTCCTCTACATGGGTATCTCTGCCCTCGGAGGAATCCAGCTCTTCGACCGAATCCTCCTCTTCCTCATGCCTATGAAGTAGGTCAAGGGGTACTGTAGCCTCTAATTATGATGTTCAGATACCAGCCGGATACCATTTATATCCGCCACGTGCCGATCAAGAAGATTCATCTGTTTACGGCCTGCCAGGTCGTCTGCTTCGCCATGCTGTGGACTGTCAAGTCCATCAAGGCCACCTCCATTCTATTCCCTATTATGGTTAGTTTAGATCTCTCTCTCTCTCTCTCTCTCTCTCTCTCTCTCTCTCTCTCTCTCTCTCTCTCTCTCTCTCTCTCTCTCTCTCTCTCTCTCTATCTATCTATCTATCTCTCTATCTCTAGCTCTCTCTCCCTGTATCTCTCTCTATGGGCCATCTTTCACTAGGAATGTGATAGCTCAATTTTTAAAGTACCTCCATTTTATGGTTTTTAGCATATTTAATTTAAAATAAATGAAAATTTCAAGAACAGACAAACATTTAAAAATTTGGTTTTATAAATAAATTACTTCTTTTGAATTAAAAAAAAATTATTTTAAAGAATAAAATTCTCGTTTTTTTCTTCTTCAAAAAATCGACAAATAATATTTTTTATAACAGTTTTTGTTACTATTAAAAAAATAAAAAATTTAGAAAAAATCAAATAAAAAAAAACATTTCATCAAATAATCAAATTTAAATTAAAAACTGTTAGTAGAAAAAGTAGAAAAAAAACTAGGGACCCCTGTTTTTGCAATTACAAAAAATAGATTAAAAAGGCTTCTTTAAAAAAAATTTCATAAAAATCAATTTAGTTTTTCAGTTTTTTTTAAATTTTTAAATTGGTTTAATTTATGTTTTTTTTAATTAAAGTTTACAAAACCGAAATTTAAATTAATTTCCTTGTAAATAGTCTTCGCGCCGGAATAACTTCGACTAATTTATTTAAGAGATCTTCCACTACGTACAATATTTTTCAGTTCACGCTTTTTTAAAATGGTGGTAGTCCCTTTTTATTGATTTTCGAGTCATTTTTCAATCGATAAAATTAGAAAATTTTAAAAAATTGATTTTTACAAAATTAACTATCGTAACCGAAATTTAAGCGTGTGACCGAAAATTTGGTACTAAAATAAGGAAAACTCAAACTTCTATCAATAAATAATTTCTCTCTCTAAATCTCTCTATTTCTTAATATTTCAGTTGGTTGTGATGGTCGCCGTACGCAAAGTGATCGAGCGCTTCTTCGCCCCGTCGGACCTGAAATACCTCGACGACCCGATGCCGGACTTCCACCTGCGCAAGAAGGAGGACCTGAAGAGGCGCCAGAGCGAGGCCGAAGGCGCCGACATCGAATTGGAGGAGAACCAGGCGACGATCCACGCCGTGAAGACGGAAGCCCATCTCCATATTCCGATGGCCTCCGGAAATGTGATCAAGATCCCGCTGGCTGCGATCCAGGAGCCCTCCCATCAGATAAATATGACGAAGGAGGTGAACAGCAGCGGAATGTGGAAGCACATCCAGTACAACGACTCCAAGGCCTCTCTGGGCAGCCCCAGGAGTGTGTCCAGTGGACAGAAAGAGTGGGTTTTGCCTTGAAAAGCTTAATTTTGCTTGTAAAATTCTAAAAATTGAAAAATTTCCTTAAAATTGCGATTTTTCTTGTAAATTTCATTTAAAAACAGTTTGAAAAATTCTAAAAAACTGTTTTGAAAAAATGAATAATTTTGTTTGTAAAATTCTTTAAAAATTGTTCTGAAAAATGAAGTTTGTTTGTAAAACTCTTTTAAAAAATAGTTTTGAAAAAATGAATTTTGTTTGTAAAATATTTTCAAAAAATTGAGAAAAATTTGATTTTTCAGTCAGACCGAAGCTCCGTTGGAGTCGCCGGAGGAGGATGAGGACGCCATCATGATTAAGGTGGGCAGAGACGCAGAGGTGAGATTAGAGAGAGAGAGGAAAATCTTACCGCGGTTTAAGTCGGTTAGAGACGCAGAGGAAGGATGTATTCGAGAGAGAGAGATTACGGTAGTCAAAAGGAGTCAGGGACGCAGAGGAAACCTGAAGAATAGGCTAGAGTCAGGGATCCAGAGAGCATGGCTTGGCCTGAAACGGTCAGAGACGCAGAGGAAAAGGGCCGCCTTTTCTCTCTTTGACCGTTCCTTTGACCTGCTTTTTGGCAATTAAAGCCGCGTTTGGCAGTAATAGGCCGCTTGGCTAATTTTTTGGCTCTAAAACCGCTTTTAGCAACGATAGGCTGCTTGGCCTGATTCTTGTCATTTAAATGCCGCTTTCAGCAACCATAGGCCGCTTAACTTCTTTTTTTAAACTAGATGCCCTTTTCTGACAATCAAAGGCCGCTTGACCTGCTTTTTTGGGAATTAAAAGCCGCTTTTTGGAAATTATCTTAAAGCCGCTTTTGTCAACGAAAGGCCGCTTCATCTGCTTTTTTCAGTTAAAAGCCGCCTTTTGGCAACGATAGGCCGCTTGACCTGCCATTTCGCAATTAGAAGCCGCTTTTAGGCAACCAAAGGCCGCTTGACCTCTTTTGGCGATTAAAAGCCGCTTTTTGGCCACCGAAGGCCGCTTGATGCTTTTTTCAGTTAAAGGCCGCTTTTTGGCCACTGAAGGCCGCTTGATGTTTTTAGTCGATTAAAAGCCGCTTTTGGCAACAATAGACCGCTTGAACTGCTTTATTTGACAGAGAGAGAGAGAGACCAACCAATCTCCCCTTTGCAGGTGATCCGTCCCTCTCCCCACGGCTCCTCCACCAATCTCTCCGAGAGCCAGCCGCTGCTCAAAGACAGCAAGGACTCGCAGCCGCCGGTCTAACGGCCGTCCTTCCTTCATCCTGATCGGGTCTTCCCTCGTTTCCTCCCAGATCCTCTCCTTTCCCTCCTTCTAGTGTTTGTTCCCTAAACGTTATTTGGCTTTAATAGGTTCTTCTTTCAATTCCTGCCCCGTGTGCAATCGAAACTTCACTCTAAATTCAAATTCACAAATTCGAAACTTTCGCCCCCTAATGGACCCTCCCAGTGACTTTCCGATGTTTGGTTTATTGTACACGTCTCTCACAACAGAATCTATGTAAGCAGATTACTCGTTTCTATAAGATAAATAAATAAAATGTTACTAAATGGACTTTTCTTTCATAAAAATCATTTTTAAGAGACCGGCAGGATCTCTTTGCAGTAAGTATTTGCATATGGAGGTGACCTAAAGCCGCTTTCCACTTTTCCCGGCAACCTCAGGCCGCTTTCTGCGTTTTCCGGCAACCTCAGTCCGCTTTCGGCTTTTTCGTTGACCTCAGACCGCATTTTACCTTTTTCTGGCGACCTCAGACCGCTCTGCTTTTTCTGGCGACCTCAGGCCGCTTTCTGTTGCAACCTCAGGCCGCTTTTTGCCATTCTGTTTGGTCCGACAAATTCTCTCTCTTGAGGCTTCTCTGATGAAGTATTTAACTGTTCAATCTGAAATTTCTATTTAAATATGACCGCTCACTCTATTATATTGATATTTTCACCGTCAGTTGCTTGGGGACGAAACGGTGAATCTATCTATTTACATTTTCCCTTCTTTACCTTTTTCTTTCATATACAGGTTTTTAATTTAGTATTTCCTTTCTCATTTTCTTATCTCTCTTTCTTCTCTCTCTCTCTCTCTCTCCTCTCTCTCTCTCTCTCTCTCTCTCTCTCTCTCTTTTTTTTTCTTTTTATCCCGTTAACATGCCAGCCAGTTGGCATAAAATGTGAAAATTTGTGGTTTCACGAGGATTTTTCTCCCAAAAATCCGAAATTGCGACTTTTTACCCCTATAAATTTCATTTTCTTTTTAAATTAAACAAAAATAGCAGCCTCCCCTTCTAATAAAGTTCTTTTTTCAGATCATCGATGGCTGCTCCACTCCTTTCAACAGGACCACGCCGTCCGATTCTCTCCTCCAACAGAACAGTCCTCAGCGACGCGAAGCCAGCCATCAGCCTCATCGGGTCATTCAGGTAAGTCTAACACCCTGGCTAACCCGGATCTTTGAGAGCGGCCTGAGGCTACCAAGTGCCTTAAAAAGCGGCCTTGGTTTACTCAGCGGCCTGAGGCTACTCAGCGGCCGAAAAAGCGGCCTGACGCTACCAGAAGTTCTAAATGTGGTTTGAGCCTATCTTAATTCATTTAAAGCGGCCTAAGGTTGCCCAGTTGCCATACAAGCGGCTAAACAACCGATTGTCTTAAAAAGCGGCTTTTTCTTGGTATTTTTTTAATCACAAAATCCGAAATTGCGACTTTTTACCCATATAAATTTCATTTTCTTTTTAAATTAAACAAAAATAATAGTATCCCCTTTAAACGAAACTCTTTCTTCAGAAAAGCAGAGGTCGCTCCGCTCCAGACACCGGTTTCTCGCAGTCCCATCAAGCCCCTCTCCATGTCCCCCAGAATATTCCTCGGAGCGAGAGACCAGTGGAAGTCGAGTCCCAGCCGGCCGATCCAGTAAGTCTCACACCCAAACTAATCAGAATCTGTGAGAGCGGCCTGAGGCTACCAGGTTCCTAAAAGCGACCTGAGGCTATCCAGCGGCCGAAAAAGCGGTATGGGTCTACCAAGCGCCCGAAAAAGCGGCCTGAGGCAACCAGGCGCCCAAAAAGCGGTCTGAGGCTACCTAGTTGTCTAAAAGCGGCCTGAGGTTACCAGGTGTCTTTAAAAGCGGCCTGAGGCTACCAGTTGTCCTAAAAAGCGGCCTGAGGCTACCTAGTTGTCTAAAAAGCGGCTTGAGGCTAGCAAGTGTTCAAAAAAAAACAAAAATAATGCTCTCTTTAGGTCCTCAGAGAAGCCTCCACCGTCCAGAACGCCATCGCCCCACGCGGGAAGCTTGGAAGATCGGAGATCTGCCTCTGAAGACTACAGAGAGCGTGGATAGACAGGCGATGCCCTTAAATCGAGTGAGTCTGATCTCATACACGCGGCCCGCGGTTCCTTAGGTTCATTTAAAGCGGCCTGAGGTTGCCAACCCTTTCAACTCCTTTTTTAAAAACATAAAGTTGTTTAGAACAACTCCGTTCTTCCGACGCCAACCGGTCGCTTCAATGACATGCAGGAGCAGACCCCGGATGCTCCACAGTCGCCGATAACTGTCGGTTCACCCCCGCCTCCGACAGCAGCCGGGAGCAGTCGCTATAACCACCTGCCCCTGACGTTGTCCGGAAGCGGTAGAAGCGGCCTCAGGTTGTCCAGAAGCAGAAAAAGCGGCCCCAGGTTGTCCAGAAGCGGTAAAAGTGGCCTGACGTTGTCCCGAAGCGGAAAAGCGGCCTTAGGTTGCCTTGAAGTAAAAACGGCATGAGGTTATCCATAAACGGTAAAAGCGGCCTATGGTTGTTCAAACGCGGTAAAAGCGGCCTTAGGTTGTCCTGAAGCAGAAAAAGCGGCCTGAGGCTGTCCAGAAGCGATAAAGCGGCCTGAGGTTGTCCATAAGCCGTAAAATCGGCCGTAGGTTGTGCAGAAGCCGTAAAAGCGGCATCAGGTTGTCCAGAAGCAGTAAAAGCGGCCTCAGGTTGTTCATAAGCGGTAAAAGGGGCCCTAGGTTGCCTTGAAGTAAAGACGGCATGAGGTTGTCCATAAGCGGTAAAAGCGGCCTATGGTTGTTCAAACGCGGTATAAGCGGCCTTAGGTTGTCCTGAAGCAGAAAAAGCGGCCTGAGGCTGTCCAGAAGCTGTAAAGCGGCCTGAGGCTGTCCATAAGCGGTAAAATCGGCCGTAGGTTGTGCAGAAGCGGTAAAAGCGGCCTCAGGTTTTCCAGAAGCAGTAAAAGCGGCCTCATGTTGTTCATAAGCGGTAAAAGTGGCCTCGGGTTGTCCAGAAGCCGTAAAACCGGCCTGAAATTGTTCATAAGCGGTAAAAGCGGCATGAGGCTGTCCAGAAGCCGTAAAAGCGGCCTGAGGCTGTCCAGTAGCAGAAAAAGCGGCCTCAGGTTGTTCAAACGCGGTAAAAACGGCCTCTCGTTGTCCAGAAGCGGTAAAAGCGGCCTGAGGCTGTCCAGAAGCGGTAGAAGCAGCCTGAGGTTGTTCAGAAGCCGTAAAAGCGGCCTGAGGCTGTCCAGTGCTGCACTGTGTGGCATACCCTAAAACCGTGCGGCAAACGGCATCCCCCCAACAAAAAACGCATAACTTTGCAATATGTCATTTTGACCTGAACACCATGCGGCAAACGGCATAATTTCGTTTTTATAAAATCGTGCGGCAAGCGGCAGAATGTGTTAAAACCGTGCGGCAAAAATGCTATTTCCATCAACCGAAGTCCTGACCTCTTTATTTCCAGTCTGGTTCGATTGATGGCTCCATTCCCATCGCCGGCCACATCCCAGAGAACGTCACCCCCCTCCGCTCCACCGAATCTCCAGAGCAGGTTCCACTTCGGATTACAGACGAGGATGAGTCACGGAACGCTGGCCCTGCGTCTGTTCCGGTGAGTTTCAGTCTACTTTTTGCCATTTTGCTTGGCTCAAAGTAAGAGTTTGGCCGGCCGTATTCCTCGAAATTCAACATCCTCGTGCCGGCCATCCCAAAAAAGGCTACCCAGATGCGATAAAATCCGCCTGAGGCTGCCATCGGCATAAAAAAGCGGCCTGAGGCTGCCATCGGCACTAAAAAGCGGCCTGAGGCTGCCAGACGCACTAAAAAACAGCCTAAGAATGCCATCTGCACTGAAAAGCGGCCTGAAGCTGCCATCAGCACTAAAAAGCGGCCTGAGGCTGCCGTCGGCACTAAAACGCGGCCTGAGGCTGAAATTTGCAATTAAAAGCGGCCTGAGGCTGGCATCCACTAAAAAGCGGCCTGAGGCTGTCATCTGCACTAGAAAGCGGCCTGAGGCTGCCATCGGCACTAAAAAGCGGCCTCAGGCTGCCATCGGCGCATGAAGAAGGCTGAGGGAGAGAAGAAGAAAGTGCCGGAGGAGGAGCGCATGAAGAAGGCTGAGGGAGAGAAAAAGAAAGTGCCGGAGGAGGAGCGCATGAAGAAGGCTGAGGGAGAGAAGAAGAAGGTGGAGGTGTAGAAGGGCATGACGAAGGGTGACGGAGAGAAGAAGAAGGTGGAGGTGGAGAAGGGCATGACGAAGGATGAAGGAGAGAAGAAGAAGGTGGAGGTCGAGCAGGGCGTGAGCAAGGTGCAGGATGAGAAGGTGACCGGGCCGCAGAAGGACCCTCACGCGACGACGAATCCCCAGAAAGTAACTGCTTTAGTTTTACAAAGGGCTAAAGGAAATTTTCCTTAGTTTCCATGAGTTTCCATGAATCTTTGTATTTTTAGTGTGTAAAAGAAGTCAATGATTTCAGACTGTGCGTCCGTGCGGTGACAATTACAAAGACATCACCAAGGTGCTACGGTACCAGACGGCAACGGGAGAGACGGTGGAGATCTCGTCGAGCGTTTGGGCAATGGATCGTTTGGCACGGTAACAAATACTTTTGCAATGACTAAAATTTAACAGAGAAAGGTGGCCGTATAATTATGGCCCGCAGTGTATGTTCCATCGGGCATATATCTCAATTGAAGGTTTTCAAAGGAAAGACATCAAAGGAAAGGAGGAGTGGTCAGCGCCGTTAAGATTATGATGGCCACCGAGTTCATAGACGCCAAACTGGCGGAGAAGGAAGAACTGCATTGCTTTTTTCCACAAAGTCGATAGAATCATTAATTGCAAAGAATTGCACACTGCATCTTTCTAAATGGAATCTCTCTTCTGAAAATCTCGTCCATGATCAGAGAGCTTATTCGCGTTACTTAAGCATTCGACTATCGAAATCTCTGTCCACAACCGATTTATGGTCAATTCACCAATTTTAATTTTATCCTACACCATAAATTTTTCAAACGTAGATTAGTATCTAATATAATTTTTGTGTCACTTCAGACCCTCAATCTGCGCATGGTCTCTGGGGAGGCGCATATGCCGGTGTTCTATGAGTGCACGATGTTCACCGACGCGGCTCTCCTTCGCATGTCGTATGAAGGCGTGAGCTTGACAAGCTATATTTTGAAACAGCTGCCTGGACAGAAGGCGTCTGTAAAGTTTGCGGCCACGCTCCTGTGTCAGGTGTGTTTCCTGTTATTCCGAATATATAGATTTTTTAGCTGGCGTATGGCCTCGTTTTGCCCATGAGAAAGGACTTGTGCATTTTGACCTTAAAGCCGAAAATGTGTGCATCAGAGCCGACGGTCACTGTACGGTCGGTCGATCGCAACTTTTTGTTATGAACCTTTAACTAAGATCACGGATTGGGGGTTGTCCAGGACGGAACTGCGCCAGACGGATACCCGCTTCGGCACCGCCAGCCACTTGTAAGCCCGTTTAACCTACTTAACCTACTGAAAGTGTTTCAGCGCTCCGGAAACCGTTCTGAACAGGGATATGTCTAAGTGGACTGACATATGGTCGCTGGAAATGGTTGGCGTGGAGGTCTTCTGTCTGGGAAATGCGCTGTTTCCGACGAAAGACGTTGAAATGATCTACATGTATTTACTTTCAAAGACACAAATTCATAGGTTTCAGCTACATGCACTCCTTTTCCCTTCTCCCGGGGGACCTCGTCACCAACCCCCTTCTTGCCTTCCTGTTCTGGAGGCCTACCGAGCCGAACACCCCGTGGCCCCCTCGACTGCTCCGAAGCAGATGCTTCGGGTTTGTTTTAAAGTTTATAAAAATAGCAAAATCGCTACACCTGGAAAGTCGAACATCATGGATTTTGGCCAAACTTTGTGAAAACATATTTTGAACTGAAAGCGCTGCTCTAAGAGATTTGATGTCATTATCGATTTTTACCCGGGATATTGGTTTCGGTTACTCTAAGTTCCCTCAAAATAATTCAAATAACTCGAGTTCAACGTCACTCGACTTTGCATAAGAAATGTACATTCTTTTGAATTACGTTACCGCAAATCGAGTGCGATAAAAATTTAAATCGACAATTTAACGACAGTTGCAAATTTTTTTATTGTTTGAAAGTTCACAAGTTTGGTTTAAAGTGTGAGCAATGTTTTTATCAAGTTGTCCATAAAAAAATTACAAGTCGGCTGCCTTAAACTAAAAAAATATACACTTAAAGTATTCATATTGTCAAAAATCCATTTTTCTGTATTTTGAACGAGATGCATGAAAAGTGCGCGTTGGAATCATAGTTTTTTCTTTATCTTTTTGTGTTAAAAAACTACATTTTACGTCAAAACTAAATTGTTACACCCGGAAAATAATTTTTTATTGAAGTTTCAATTTTTTATTGAAGTTTCAACCTAATTGTGGTTTCAATTAGAAATTTTAGTTGCGTCACGAGAAGCCCGAGACCATGGACGAACAGAAGAAGGACTACATCAAGATCATCAAGGAGCTGATGACCCCGGAGAGTCAGATCCGCCCGAACGCGAACCAAGCCGAGGAGCTCGTCCTCGCCTTCTTCGACAAGCATCGCTTGTAGATGTCCGACTGTCTTTCTGCTATCCGACTGTCTTCAAATGAACTGTGTCCCGTTGATATAAAATGTGTTCATTTTGGGGTGGATGAGTACAAGTGCATTAGAAATGTCTTTTTGTCGTCATTTTTGTTGTTTTCCATTTTCACCTTATTTCATTATGATGATCTTCAAATCGGTGTTAATTCGTACAATTTCTTAATATTTGGGATTCTTATTAAAACTATTAAGGTAATTAACTATTAATGCGTTATTGTGTGAAATAGCAATTAGCGAAAGATAGGGGAGGTTTGTTTCACGGTTGGATAAACATGGGTCAAAAGGATCCAACCCCAAAATGATTACCCAACTTCAATTGAAATTCGTCAACATACAAAAAGAAATCTCTTCTATATTTTTATTTTTTAATCAGCGTCTATTTGGTCAGAAGCAAATACCACTGAGAGAGAGAGAGAGAGAGAGAGAGAGAGAGAGAGAGAGAGTGAGAGGAAGAAAGGAAGGAGTCACGGACGCAGGGGAAGAGGTCATAGATGCAGAGGAAGGGGTCAGAGACGCAGAGGAAGTCGTCAGAGACGCATAGATAGAGGTTATAGACGCAGAGGAAGGTTTCAGAGACGCAGAGATACAGGGCATAGACGCAGAGGAAGGGGTGAGAGACGCAGAGGCAGAATCGAATTTATATTTATTTCTATTTTAATACTCAATTAACTAAAATGAGCTTGTCTGACACTAAATTATAAATAAATCGATACAAATATTCACTAAATAGTCCTTTAAACTTGTCAATTCTGGCAGATTGCCGTATTGGACCCACTAATTTAATCGATTAACTTATTATTTTTATTGATTAATATTTTCTTTTCTTAATTTACTTGATTGAACTCTAAATTAACAATGACCATAAAATGACTTCCCAAAATCCCATTTTCTGTTCAAAAAGCGGTTTTCCCATCAAAATTCAATTCTTATGTTACCCGGCTGGTTCCAATCCTGGAGTTTTTATTTTTCTCAGAAAATTCCTGCATTTACACACATTTTAATCTAAACTTTGTAAAAAAAAAATCAATAATTTAAATCATTATTGGCGTATTTCCAGCATTCCAAAGTTACTCTGTCATAACAGGCTTCCAGTATTCTAAAATCCTCGATTTAAAGGTCTAATTTCTTTCAACGCTTCTATTTTGTGTTTATAAACATAATCAATGTAAATTCACTGTAAGTTATTTTATTGTATAACATTTTATTTTATTTTAAAATACAAGACAGTTCTTTAAATTCATCATCGGCTGACAGGAATCGAGGCTTTTCCTCAATCTCTCAGTCATTGCCTCTCTGTCTTTGCCATTGTATCTATCATTCTCTCTCTCCTCTTATCCACAAAAATACAAAATTTATTTTAAAAAAGGGTATATCCTCTATTGTTAATTCAATATTGAACATTCCCTTTCTATGTAGAAGGACGTTGCACAAGAAAGAAAGCAGGAATGTAGAAGACGACTGGCTTGTTTGTCCGTTTTTTTCGTCAATCATTTGTGAAGTTCTCAATGAGATCTAAAAATGGTATTATTTTGTGAAAAAAGGAGGTTGTTTACCTTCAAATTCAGCTGTATTAAAAAAATCCCCTCATCAATCCGTTAATTCATTAATTCATAATTAAATGATTGAAAAGCATGTATGGCTTCTGAAATTGTAAAATTAGGTTTAAAAGGTTAGACATAAATGGAAGGCAGATGAAATGAAAAGAGTTGGTGTAGGTGAGACAATTGAAGCTGACTGATAGGAGGAGGTGAGGAGGGCGCTTGGATTACCTTGGCAACCGCATGCCCATCTGATAATAGGGAGGGAATTATAGACGCAGAGAGAGAGAGAGAGAGAAATACAAGGTTCTGCATTTCCCTTTATTAATATATCTCTCTTTCTCTCTTTCTCGGAAAAATTTGGTATTTGCATGTGTTCTCGTGTTAGAAAACGCCGCCCTTGGGTGCCTCACAAAAACCTACGAAACTCCGCTCTAAACGGGTGGTTCGATGATGTAGTGGTAGCAGGTCCAACTCTTGTGTGGAAGGACGCTGGTTCGAATCCCTTCGATGGGTTTCCTTCTGATTTTTATATGTTTGAGGATACACAAACATTCGTTTTCTCTGAATTCTGTTTTGAGCCCAATGGTTTTTAAAATTGAATTTTTTTCTTAAAAAAAAAACTTTGATTTTCTTCTTTTTTTAATTTTCAAAAAAATCCAAAACAGAATTCAGAGAAAACGAATGTTTGTGTATCCTCAAACGTATAAAAAGCAAAAATAAAATCATCGAAAGGATTCGAAACAGCGTCCTTCCAAACAAGAGTTGGACGCGCAACCACTACACCATGGAGCCACACTTTTGCCTTTGTGACGCATCCATGACTATCACGCGGGGGAATAGCGGTGACAGAAAATATGCGATTACTCGAAAATCAAACCCAGCTCAGCAGATTTTGAAAACGTAGACTTAAACTACAAGTATGTGTGGCCACCTTTTCCGAAAAAGCACGTTTCATTTACGAAGACATTACAATTTTTAAAAAATAAAAATAATTATATTATGGATTAGAGAGAAAGAAGAGTGGCACAGAGAATGAGGGAGACAGAGAAGAGAGAGACATAGAGACATAGAGAGATAGATAAAGAGAGAGAGAGAGAGATAGAGAGAGAGAAGAAAAAGTTCAAGAGAATCGTTTATTCTCATTTCTGTATCCCTCTGTTGAATGATTCTCTTCTAAGCCTGGGCGCTGCTCTGTCCCTCAACCAGGTGAATGACGGCGTTTCCAGGAGCCAGGCCGCTCTCCTTCACCGTCTCGCCGTCCTTCAGCGACTTTCCTGAAATTCTCGATGATCTGATCTCTTTCAACTGACAAATAAGAGAGAAAGAGAAAGAGAGAGAGAAAGAGAGAGAGAGAGAGAGAGAGAGAGAGAGAGAGAGAGAGAGAGAGAAAGAGAGAGAGACTAACCGTTGAAGGTCAGGTCGAAGGTCCAGGTCCTCGCATCGACCCCCTCCGAATGGCAGATGTCGGCCTTCACCTCAAAGATGGTATCATCAGGGAGGACCATCAGGCAGAGAGTATGGTAGTAGTTGATGTGGATGCACAGCTGGACTCCATTCTTCTCCTTGTTCTTCATTTTGCCGAACTCCGTCGACACAAGGTTGTGTTGCTGTGCATTGGCGGAGATCTCATCGCGGAGGAGGCGGACGAGCTCCCTCTCCTTGGAAAGATCCTGGGAGACGGAGGCCACTTTCTCCTTCTCCTTGGAAAGATCCTCGGTAACGGAAGCCACTTTCTCCTTCTCCTTGTCCAGCTTCTCGGCGAGCTGTCCCTCTCTCTCTCTTGCGATTTCATCAACATATCTGAAGAAAGGACTGATTCAGGA